>JUFY01000040.1:70380-122896 GCA_001855655.1 Leptopilina clavipes
TATGAAGTAAAACGAAAATTTTGTCAGTTTCACATCTATGTTGTCTTATCATCGTTCTTTGCGAAAAGGTTAGCTGTTTGCATATTGTTGAAAAACGTGGCTTTAAATAACTGTCATTGCAATAAAGCAACAAAGTTTATTGATTACGAATAAAAGTCAAAAACTATTTATTAAACATGGCTACAAGAGGCCAAACCCGAAGGATACCCGAATCGGAACCAAGAATAGATTATGTACAGTGCCATGGATTAGTGATTATGAAAATGGTGAAGCATTGTCATGAAGAATCATTAAGCAACATGGATGTTTCTCAGGGTGCTCTTTTGGGTCTTGTAGTACAGAATCGTCTCGAAATCACTAACTGCTTTCCTTTTCCAAAGAGCGACGATCTCATGGATGAAGAGGAATATCAACTTAGTATGATGCGTAGATTAAGAAGGTTAATAATTAATTTCCTTACTTGTTTTTAAATTAATAAATAAATGAAAATTTCAATGTTTATTAAACAATTTATTCATTTTTAGAGTGAACGTCGATCACTTCCATGTCGGATGGTATCAAAGCGCTGATGTTGGCAATTTCCTCAACATGTCCCTGTTGGAATCACAATATCATTATCAAACATCAATCGAGGAATCTGTAGTTGTTATTTATGATACTGCGAAATCTGCCCGAGGTTTCTTAACTCTGAAAGCTTATCGTCTCACTCCACAAGCAATTCAAATGTACAAGGAAGGAGAATTCACGCCGGAAGCCTTGCGTACTCTTAAAATTGGTTACGAGTCTCTTTTCATTGAACTTCCAATTATTGTTAAAAACAGCAATTTGACTAATGTCATGATGTCGGAAGTGGAGGAAATGATTCCCGAGGAACAGGGCACTAAACATTTGGATCTTGGCACTGCAACAGTTTTAGAAAATCAATTACGTTGCTTAATGGATCGTGTCGATGAACTTAATCAGGAGGCAATTAAATTCAATAGATATCAGAGTTTGGTGATTCGTCAGCAGCAGGATAAAAATAGACTTTTATTGAAGAGAGCACAAGAAAATGCTGCACGTGCCGCTAAGGATGAACCACTTCTTCCTGATGACGATATTAATAAATTAATTAGACCTCTACCAGTTCCAGCACGATTAAATCCAATGATCGTTGCGGGACAAATCAATACATACACCCAACATATTTCCCAATTCTGTGCACAAAGCTTAGCTAAACTTTATATCACTCAGAGTCTCCAATCTGCCAAGGAATCGAAATCAACGAATTGAATGTCTTGAATTTTACTGGACGACACTTTTTTGTATTAAAAAAAAAAGCAAAATAATAATAAATTCAAACTGAAACGGTAAATCGTTTAAATAGAAAAAATTGTCTTTAATAAATCTTCATTTGATATAAATATGAAATTAATGGCTCTGATGATTTACACCTGCATTAATTTATTGATATGAATTTAAAGCATTTAAAAACTTTGTTTATTCTTAAATTTGATTTATTTATAAATAATGATTTTATCATCATTATTTATTTGATTTGTCATTATTTATTTGATTTATTTAGTTTCTATTAGAATTTGAATTTTGCGCTGTTTGAAGTGATTGGCAAAATTGCTTTTCAGTTTATTAAGTTGGTAGAATTGATGTTGTTTTGTTTACCCGCTACTTGTACATTTTGCTTTTGTTATTGTTTGCTTTCAATTAAAAAATCAATTGTTTTTTTGATTAAGATTTTTGAAAAATGGAATATTCAAAAAAACATAAAGCTTTTTTACAAGTTTTTTTACAAAACGGGATTATTTCTGCTCTTGATGCTCGTGGAATAGCAGTGAAAATATTTGGTAATCATAACCTATAAAAGTTCAAAACAAACTGCGCTTTTTTACTTTTTTTTATTATGCTTTCTAATTATTTGATACAAAACAAATATATAATTATACACTTATTTTAATTTTAAAGTTTATAATTTATTTAAACAAAGAATTATTATGTACAGTTAAATGATTTATTTTGTAATGATGTTTGCTTTCACGTGTTTCTGTTTCTATTTTCAATGTTTATAATATTTAATCAAAATTTGGTAATTTTCAGATAACAATACCAGCGTTGATTCTCATGTTCTTCTCATTAATATACAATTACAAGTTGTAAATATGGCATTAAAATCAGTTAAATGTGAGCACACAGGTGAAGAGTACTGGGTGCTTACTAGCACTATTCTTGATAATTCAACCAAGTAAATTATTTATATTTATGCATTATACTTTAAATGTCCAATATTAATATCTTAAATTTAAAGTACATTGTTTGAATTTTTTTTTACAGATTTCAACTTGAATATACTCAGGCTCAGTTGGAATTATTGAGGAAAATATACGCAGAAATAATTACTTCCACTAGCAAAAGTATTTCTGGAACTGATTGCTTAAATCTATGTACAACTTTGGAAAATCGATTAAGTAAACATGAGGCTGAAGATTTTCTAAATGAAATGATTGCAAAGCAATGGCTATATTGTTCGGTAAATATTTTATTTTATAATTAAATTTTTTATAAACTGTTTTTATAATTTTTCAATGTCGCAATAATTGGAATAATTTGTTAACTTTTATTTTTCTTTATTATAAAATTGCTCAAATTAAGAATGGAATATTCTACATGGGAGCAAGGAGTATTGCTGAACAATTGCTTTACTTTAAAAGCACGTATGATGATGCTTTGTCGAACTGTGTGTTATGCAAGCAGGTCATATTTTATGTAAGTAAAGTAAATAAATTTCTGTTAATTAAAATTAAAATAAATAGAAATATTAATAAATGGGATTAATTTCACAGGGCCATACATGTCAGGAATGTCATAATTTGATTCACAATCACTGTCTGTTTAACTACTCTAGAATACAAAAGCCATTAAAGTGTCCTCACTGTTCTAAGCCAATGCCTGACGTGGAAATTGAAGGTATTTATTTATGAAATCAAAGTAAATGCAATGAAAATGATTTTTTTATTAGTTATTTACATTTTTTTCTGTTCTTGAAAATTTTTAACTGTTATTTTTAGATACCCAAGATGTTGTTAATGAAGATAGTATGGATTTGAGTCAGGACGTGAGTCAAGACGTAAGTCAGACAAAGAAAAAACGTAGCAGACATCACTGACATCAGTTTATTAAAAAAAAAAGTTTATATTTTTCAAAACAAATTTGATGTAATTGAAAACAGTATTTTATGTTATAAGTGTTTGAAATAATCAGGTGCAAATTTAAAAATTTGTTACAAACGATACATATGTTTTATAACTAGATCGATATTAAAGTGAAATTTTATAATTTTGCTTAATTAATGATCTACAAGAAAAATCAACTGAGGTAACTTCTATATTATTTTATTTCTATTTACTTGTTCTTGTTAAGAATTTTTATTATTTACTTTATTTATTTGTAATTGACTATTAATTTCTTTTATTTTCAAAATTAAATTAAAATAAGTTTCCAGTACATAGTGAAAATTTCACCATTCCAATACTCCGGGCATATATTTATTGATAAGACTTTCATAATAAGGCCACAACTTGTCAATGTCAGGTACACCTTCGTTTTTTGTATATAAATCGTATTTACTGCAAGAGATAGATTTTACGTAAGTGTTAATTTTTGTTTTTTTTCATAAATATTTGATATCAGTATAATCTTACTTGAATTCTAAAATCCATTTCAGTTTCTCCAAATCAGAAGTCGTGCAGAAATGCATATAATCACCTCCTGCGTGCCATGGATAAAATGAATGATAGCGAATCATGGCTAAACCTTCATCAGGAATTTTACATTTGTTGTGTTTCATTACTTGGTACAAATATTCGTCGTGTCCCCATGACATCAACAACTTGTCGAGTCCACAATTAGGTTTGTAAATTCCGTATTTTGTGCTTAAAACAAAAAACAAAAATAAAATAAAACGAATGTTTGCAAGAAATGAAAGAAAAATTTTAACTTACTTGTAGCGACTGTCCTTTCCGTCTGGATTATCGTCAAAACTTTTTTCTCTGTAAACAATTGAGTTACCCCAAGCACATCCAACCGGAAATGTATCACCTACAACAGCCCATTGTGGTTCTCCGTAAAAGGCCATGACCTAGATATTATTAAAAAATAATTGTTTTTTTTTCTATATTTTATAGGAAATAGAGATTGATTTTGGTGTTGGTGAAATGGTTTTATGAAACAGTAATTATTGTACCTTGCCGACATCATGGATCAGTCCTGTGAGATGAAACCAATCTAAATCCGGATGGACCTCTCTAATTGCTTCTGCAGTTTGAAAGGCATGGACGATATTCGGTAAGTCAATATCAGGATCACTTTCATCAACCAGATCATTCAATTTAATAAGAGCATCTTTTATGGACATTTTGAATTTATTAAATTTCAACCATTCTGACATTCGAGCTGTGAATATATTTTTTTTAATACAAATTTTAATTTGTTATTTTGAATTTAAATTATTTTGTTTATTGGGAAATTGATAGTAAATACAATTTTTTTCTGTAATATTTAATTACTTACAACGAACAAAATCAACAGTTTGATGTGTATGCATGTGAAAATATGTTTTTCGAACACGTTCCTTAATTGGATCATCAGCATCTTCATCGTAATTTCTAAATTGACTTTTTAATTTTCCAGCGTAAATCGGCTCAGGACGGAGTTTTTCTGAAGGATCCAGAAGCGAAGGAGCTTGAGAATGAGGCTGAGAAAAATTTATTTCCTTTCAATGTACAGAACACAAATTTTTCCATGTGAAAAACATTAAAATATCTCAAGGTAAGGAACCTCTTTGTTTAAGATTTAGATTTGTTTAATTAACAAATCAGAACACAAACATTTCCATGTGAAAAACATTGAAATCTCTCAAGGTGAGGAACCTCTTTGTTCAAGATTTAGCTTTGTTTAATTAAATTTTGTAATTTTTTCAATTTAAAAAAATATCATTTTATGATGAAAACAATTTAATTCAAATAATAAATTAAAAATATTATTTAATCTAGTTCCTCATACTTAGCAGAGCGTGACTTAAGGTTTTTATTAAAAACACGGTAGAAAAAATTGATAAAAAAAAGATTGATTGGACGTTTTTGAATTTTAATTGTTCAAATTTATTGCTTATCAACTTTACAACATTAATTTTCAATTTTAAATTCAAGTTTTCAATGAATGTCAATTAAATAAATTGAGTACAAAAAAAAATTTTTCTAAGTTTGCTTCTTAGTTTATTCAATAAAAAAAAACTTGTCAATTTGATAATTTATTTGGGGAAAAAAATAAAAAATAAATTTATTTGTTTCAAAATAAATTAAATTTGATGTTGACTGAAAAATAATTTTTTTAATTTACGCGAAGCAAATTCCTTGTTTCAAGTTAAAATTCGTACTTACAATTATTTTGGCAGCCATTCTTATCAAAATGTAACGTTTTCGAAAGACTGCACAGAACTGACTGAGTAAATTGCATTGTAAGTTGATCTTATAAATCTTTGATAAGTCACCTCTTGACCCCAACTGTGGGACACTCTGCTCTCAGATATGTAAGATTCGTTGTCTTGTATACCATATCTTACTATACTGCAATTAATTATTTTATTACACCATTAAAATTATTGATAGAAAAAATAATCACTTCTCTCCTGGAAACTAAATTGCACAAGGTTTCATTTTTTTTTCGTCAACTTAATCTATTTATTTTACTAATAAAAAATAATACTTTTTATTTGCAAAAAAAATTTGTTCGCACAGAAACACATTTAAAATATTCCATTTTTTTAAAAATACTTACACTTTAGTTTATTTATCAATTTTATTGTTTATATTTTACTGCTTTTATCTATGCAAATATGAATTATCATCAAACACGTAATAAGTGCCAAATAGAAAACTATTTCAATTTATGATAAACAATTTAATAATTTTCTATATTAGAAATTTTTCTAATAATTTCTTAAAAAAATTTTAATGATTTCATATTATTGAATTGCTCTTGTCAACATTAGAAAATATAACTGAGTTTTGAAAAATCGTACATTTTTAAAAATAAATACATTTATAAAAAATAATTTTCTATGGAAAATAGAAGGAATAATTTCTAAAAAAAAAAAAAATATGGAATATTCCAATGTGATAACCTTTTGTTTTGTTACGTAACAAAATATTTCCAAATGATAATAATTCTACAAAGACTCCATACATGTAAAATAACTACTCTCTTTTTAGTGTCGATAAAAAAAAGAACGTGTAAAAATTAAAGACGTAATTTCTTATTAAGTTATATTATTAATGACGCAGTGCTTTAAAAGTTTTAAGGATCAAAATGAATGATCATAAACTATATAATAATGAATAAGTATCAATAAAATGATAATATTTATTTATCAATTTTGACCGTGAAAATAAGACCTTCATTTAATGGTAATTTTAAATTATAAACAGTTCTTTCATAAAATTATTTTTTTTTCCCGCTAAAAATGATAATTTTTATCAGTGCGGATTAAAAATGTATTTCAAGAGATTAAATAATTTTATCACAATTAGAAGATACGATTAAAAAAAAAACACTTTCAATTGAAATAATGTTAATTACAAATTTCTTCGTATTTTGAAAAATTCTAATTATAATTATTTCTAATTCTAATAAAAATTAATGATTTTTTAGATATGTGTATTTAATGTTAAAACAAAGTAAGAAATAATTTTTCAATTCTTTTATTGCAAATAGTCTTATTTAGAATGTACACTATTTTCAAGAATAAATAATTTTAAGAGTAGTTTTTTTTTTCTAAAGAGAAATTAAAAACATTTTATCAGCATTTTCTTCAAGTGGATAAAAAATTTTTTTTTGCTTGATTTTTTCTGTTTTAACAAATTAGAAGAAACTAATGTATTGTTTTAAAATTCGTTTTTTTGAATTTGACGGAATAATTGTATAAAGTTATTAATTACTTGTTCTGTAATTTACATATATGTATAAAGTTTATGTACAATGTTTTGAAAATTACAAAAATACTTATCTACGTTTCAGATAAGTAACTTTAAGGTGAACTGGATAATGAATTACTGGAACTACTTCCTTTTCGTTGATGTTTTGAGCTTTGGTGATGTTTATGGGGACTTCTCGATCGACTTCGATGCCTCGACAATTTTTTACTTTTTTTCGATTTGTGGGACCATGATCTACTCGGACTGTCGTAGCTAAATAGAGACGGGGAAAAAAACAAGAAATTAGAATTCAGCGTAAAGAAAATATTCAGGTAAGAATTTTCTTTGTCAAATCTATTAAAAATTATATTTGTCGTCTTTATAAAAATTTTTCTGAAATATTTTAAATATTAAAAAAGATTCAAAGAATTTGAAAAAAAATAATTTTTCTGTAAAATTAACATTCCAATTCTTTATATTTTACCTTTTATGAGAGACTTTTTTTTTCTTATGCTTCTTGTGAGCTCTGTGTCGGTCGCGATCAGAGTAACTCCTGCTTCGACTACTACTCCGACTCCTGGAGCGATGCCTCGATCTTTTGTTATTTATTTCCGCTCCCTTTATTCGATGAATTAATGGAGTAATCACGGGATTTGATTGTTCTGTTTCGTCGTCACGAATTGGAGATGGAACTACTTGAACTTCTTCTAAATCAACATCACGTTTCATTGCCATCACATTTTTCTCAGTACTTTTTATCGGCGCTTGCAATTGACTTAAGAACATGGCGGCCTTTTTTTTCCGTTCCAATTGAAGTTGTTTTTCCTTTATTGAATTTGCGGCCATTCTTTCTCTTGCGGCCGCTGCCAATTTATCCTTTAGTCTCTCCTCAACAATTTTATATCTCAAATCCTTTTGGCAATCTTCTAAAATATCATCAGTGAGATCGACAAAGTCTTTTTCATCGATTCGTGATTTTTTCTCAATATTGATTGTTTCTTTTTCACTTTTTGCCGAACATGTATCGTCACCTGTTCCTAGGGGTGAATTAGACTTGGAATTGTCGTCCTTTTTATTCTCCTCAATAACATCATCATCATCACTTTCCTCTAATGGTAGAGCATTACGTTTTTCAATTACTGTCGTTTCACCTTCCTTTGGTTTCTTGATGGAAAACGAAACGGTTGTTATATTCTTACTCACAGTGTCTTCTTTAAATTTTGTGTCACCTTTCTTTTTAGCTTCAATCATTTTAACACGTTTTTGCACTTCCTCCATTCGCTGTTGTTTCTTCTGCAATTCTTCCAATTTCTTTTGCTTTTCCTCTTTTAATTCTTGTTTTTGCAAAAGTTCTTCCTCTGTTAAAACACGAGGATTTACAGCACCCTCGTATATCGTTAATTTATGAGCATAATATCCATGATATTGATGTGATAATTCTAAAAAATTGAATCTCGGATCGCCTTTATTTTTCACAATTGCCTCAAAATCGCGACCATTCTTTGCAACGTAACTTGCCATTTTGTCGATAATTATTTGAATTTCAGCCGGTGGGACAATAAATGATGGTCTGCTCAATGGTTTTGGAGGTGTTGGTCCATATGGAACGAGGGAAGGTGGTTCTTTTAATGGTGTTTGCACGAGATTTGCATCGCTTGATGATGGAATCGGTGGTACGGAGATTTGCGATGGATTATTTGTATGACCATTGGCTCCGTATATTACTGGACCATGTGAATACTGTTGCGGCGCTACTGGATATGGCGGATAACCCTGTGAAAAATACGGATTCTGTAACATAGATGACAAGCAAAAGCATTAAAGAAAAATTTTTGAAAAATTATCCAAAAACGAAAAATTAATTTTCACTAATTATGAATTATAGAGAATTGCAAAAAAATTTTTCCACAGTTTCTTTTATTACCTGAGGAGGCATTCCTTGATAATATCCAGAAATCGGTAACGGTGGAACTGGAACTTCCGTCTGTGGTGGAACTTTTGACGGTGGAGGCTTTCCAGTGATTCGATTTACCAGCATTGAATATGCACAATCGGCAGAAGGTTTGTATGAAATGCTCGGTATACTTGGTGCCTAAAGAAAAAAAAAAAAAGAAAGAATTTTTAACATTGCTCTAAAATTAGGCGTTGAAAAAGAAATAAATTGAAGAGGACGTACGGCTTCGACTTTAGCGAATGAAGGCGCAAGACTGGGATGAAGATACGGCTCGTCATCATCCTCGTCATCGTCATCGTCATTATCATTTTGCTGCTCCGCTTCTTCTAATTGAAAAAAAGAAAATTCTCTAACAAACCTGATACACGTAAGTTTAAATATTACTACATTAAAATAACGCTGAACTCTCGTTTTTTTTTCGTAACGTAATGCAAATACTTACGGCAATTAAAAAATAAGTAGGGATCAAAGTAGATGGTGTTTATATCCAGCATATTATTGTCAACTCAATGAGGGCAACCTCGATCATACTAAATATAATTTGGTCAAAGTTCTTCTGCCACTTAAGCGGACTTGTTGAAATCGAGAAAGTTATGTAAAATTAACCTGATAAATTAAGAATGAAATGCGTACCCGATTCTTCCTTCTCGGACTGTTTTTCTGGATTATATTGCTCGGACTTGATAGCCTCGAGGACGAGTTTGTAATACGGATGTAATGCTCCATCCACCGATAGGAATGCGAATTGTGGATTCTTTGCCTGCTTTGCCTTTATCAAAACTTCCATTTGTCCTCCTTGACGACTAATAAAAAGCGCTGTTTTCGTTATTATCGCGTTCAATTTCTGTGTATCCGGCTGTAAAAGAGAATTTTCAAAATTATGAAATTCATATAATAGCGATTTAAATTGCTATAGTTAGGGAAAATTCTTACCACAGTCATATCAGGTGGGATATTGAGTTCCGGGGGAATGACGAAAGCTTGATCATCTTCTTGTGAGCCATCGGATGGTTTTGGACTTTGTGAATCTTCACACGTTGCTTTTTGATTCTCGTCATTTTCGTTGTAGTTGTAGGCGACCTGTCCGTACGAATTTTCCGAATCCAATGCCTGTTGCAGTCTTTTCATTTCCTCTTCTAATGGAAACAAAAAAGTTTTCATTCTTAATTAAATTGTAAATTAAAAATAATTGTAGATTCAAGTTTAGTTGCTTACCATGATAGAGATTTTCGTCAGCATCGCTTTTATACAATGAACGATACCGCTCCTCATCGCAGAGCTGTTCAATTTTATATTCATCCTCGGTGAGAAAGGTACGTTGATCAAAGCCACCGGGTGGTGGTTCATAGACCCTTAGGTCGCCCAGAGCCCCGCGTCCATCGTATCTATAGACATATAACACTTCATTTAGAAATAGAAAATGACAAACAATTGAATGATTTTAAAGCGCACTCAGCATCTGAAAATAAAGTAGAATCAACGAGAGAATCCCATCAGGATGATTCCTGTGAAATATACGAAAAATAGATTTAGTCTACAACATAAAGATTTTTTCTCGGTAAATTTAATTAAATAGAAAAGCCTTATAGAAAGTATGGCAACTGATGGCAACATTTTTTTTTTTTAGTTTATTTTGTCATTGAAACAACTTTACTTTAATTGAAATATATTCTTCTTGAAAAAGATTGAATAAAATTTCTTTTTTTGAAGAAAAGGCTGATTGAAATATTAAATACAATAGTGGAAATATAAAACTAACAACTTGTGTGATGCTAGACCGCTAAAAATTCCTTTAATATTATTCATACTTTTATATTTTAGATTCAATTAAAAAAATTATTCTTAATATTCAAAGGAATTTTCAGAATACAATATTATATGTAAACTTATTATACCTCAGGAACCATTGCTGAAAATAATTAAAAGTTAATAATAATTTAATCAATAATAGTTTATTTAAGTATAATTTTTATTTATTAACTTACTGCTAAAAAATTTTGAGGTAGTGTTGAAAATACATGTAATTTAAAAAAAATAATTAAATTATCAATTTTTCTGTTCTTAAAAGTAATTCCGTTTGTCCAAGTGTTCAGATAAAATATTTGTAAATTTACTTACTGATGCTTATCAAAAATAGATAAAATAGAAAAAAGTACCTATCTTTATCTGACAGTGAAATAGCTATTATCATAAATTGAAAAATATTAAAGCAATTTTACTCGGCAAAGCACACACAAATTTTAGTTTATTTTTTAATTATTGATTTTACTTTAGAATATTAAAGAATCTACAAGAAACCGTTGAGTAAAAATTAAAATATGAAAGTACAACATTTTTAAAACACTTGATTTTCAAACGCACAATTATTCTCTGACTTCTGAACTTCTTGACAGAACATTAAAAAATTTATCTTGATACTTATTACTCACAAAAAATAAGAATATAAAATTTAAAACAATTATTTATAATTTCGTTATTGAATATTTGGATAAAAATAATTTTTAGTAATTAACTGCGTGTAATAATTATTATCTTGGACTATTAATTTAAACTATTTGATATTAAATTAAATTCCATTATCTATTAAATTTTTAACACTTAATTTCATTTAATATTAATCGAATGATTTATTGTTTTTGTTATTATTCGAATTTAGAAAAGAGAAAAAGAAAATTGATTCGAGAAGTATAGAAATCAACGAGAAACTCAACAACTAATTAGAATTATTAAATTGAAATTGAGTTAATTAAAAAGATGAAAAATATTCGATGACAACATTGAACAGCGTATTTAAGAATCCAATTAGCGTGTACCTGTCAGGAATTCAGGATGGATTCTAGAAATACATACCGTGCTGAACGGTCAAATTATTTATATGACCGTCAGCTGCCACTTGTCTCTCTACGCTGTCTCACCTTGCTGCATGCGCCGAGGATCATCTCCGTGGATCAGGACACGAGAGCATCTTGAATACACTCATGCAGAGCGCAATTAGCGCTTCCACACTGAGCCTCACTGCCAAAACACCTGCGGAAACCTTAAACAGTCTCCAGATTGCTTATCCGTTCGTTAAAAAAGTTTGTCACACCTGTCAAGTTTGTCTAGTTCGTCATCAGTTTAAAACAATTGTTCTCCGCACAATGTTGCGCGTACATTTTTCTTATTTTTTTTAAGACAAAAATATACGTATTCTAGGTATAATGGTTTTTAGGTTATGGGAACGGACCTGTCTATCTTCAACGTGTTATCGCCCATCCAGGGTATCAAATGCTTCCCTTGATCAATCATTTTCGCCTTCTCGTCATCACGAAATAATTTGCAGCTGTACCCGAACACCAACAGCTCCTGTGGTTCCTCTTCTGCTGTTTTTTTACGCAAGATGCCAGAATCAACCATCCAACGTTGATTCTTGGACGCCATTTTTGTGTTGTTTGCATTTGACCTTCCAACTATATTGACGGGCATCATTAAAACCGGAAATACGCCTCTTCGCGCCGGAAGTAGTTTACACCAATCATAAAAAGCGTTATAAAACATTTTTCTGCTATTAAAGCATTCTGAATTTTCATTCGTTGATGGGATAATCCATTAACGAATAATGTTTCAGAGTGACCTTAATATTACCAACTAGAACCAATCACAAGAAAGCGACAACAATGTACTGCTTTCTAATTGGTGGACTGTGAAAACTTTCCAACTAGAACCAATCACAAGAAAGCGACAACAATGTACTGCTTTCTAATTGGTGGACTGTGAAAACTTTCCGAAATTAAGTATACTTGTCCGCCAACTGCCGTTTGCGGGACACGGCTTCTATTCGACGTCGATAAATATTCGAGGTTCGAGCGCCAACGTGCAGTCGCGTGGGAAGATAACAAGCTCGTGATCCGGCAACTTTGCGTAAAATACCGGTTAAACGCGGCTAAAATCTACAACAGGTAATTCCTAATTCCAATTATTTTTCTAACTCATTGTTGTCTAAATCAAAATAATTCCATTAAATCCGTAAAATTCCCAAAAATAATCCTCAATAATCACGGCAAAGTTTTGCACGCCAATTTCCGACACACGTTCACACTAAAACGCGGGTGCTTTCAGAAAATGCCTCCACGAAAGACCAAGTTGAAGGAGGAAGTGGCCACCGAAGTTCCAGCCGAAAATACTGACGCATCTCCACCTAAAAGGAAAAGAGAAAAGAAAATTCTCACAGAGAAGGTTGAAGATGTTAGGGAACCTCGTTTTCCAAGGGCGGCGAAAAATAAGAAGCCTGAAGTCACGCCAGAGGAGCCGGTAAAAACGAAAGCGTCAGCCAAGAAAAATGATGCTGTCCCAAAGAAAACGGCAGCCAAGTCAAAAAAAGCCAAGGATGTCGATGAGGATGAGCCAATGGATGAGGAAGAACCTGAAGCCGTTGCAGAACCTGAGGTTCCAAAGAAAAAAGCTCGTGGAAAGGCCGCTGCAAAAAAGGCGGACGCTGACGATCAGCCAGGTAATGCTTTCTCATTTAATCAGTATTTTCGTCACATTTCCTAAAACAAAATGTCGCTTGTGAATGGTTCTGGCATTATTTCCTTATTATCCAATTTTTAAAAATGTGCTTGTCTTATTTTATCATTAAAATGCGTTGAAAAATTGTGAGGTGACGGTTACTCTTTCAACTTTTGCCCCCCTCTCTCCCCCCACTGACCCCCTTTCCCTTCGTCTGTTTCATACATATTTAATCATTTTTATCGTTTATGTTTTTCGTCTAATCTCCCCTCCCTATTTAAGTTTGTTGCGCTTAAACCTGTTTGACTCCCCTCTTCCATTAAAGAACCTTCCAGTGTGTTTATTCCCCATCCCCCATCGTCAGATTGCACTCGTTTTTACACTTGTGGCCATACTTGTTTGTCTTTTAACCGGTGCATGACGTTTTACAGGGTTGCCTTTATCAAATAGGTGGACTTGACTCTGAAATTTTTTTGTTCCCCGTTAAAGAATTTTTTTTAATTTTATTTTCCTCTTTCATTTGTGTTTACCTTTTTTTTTTCATCTTATCTTTTTCTTTTGACCAACAAATATTTTTGTTTTTGTCAAACATTGATTATTTTGGAAATGAAATTTAGATTTATGTGTGAATTAATAAATTTCTTGAAATTTTTATGTGAATTTTTTTTCTTTTTTTGTTTGTAATTTTTGGGGTGTGGCCATTTTTAAATATTAAATAAAAATTTAATAGTAAATTTTGAAGGGCGATAGAATTTAGTCTCTAAATGGATGTGACGTTGAATTATAAAAAATGCGTATAAAATTTTGCTGATCGTTGTTAAGAAGGTCTGAGAAATCTTATATTTGTTGATTGCGCAGACGTCGTATTAGAGCTTTATAATCTTAAAAGTTCAATTATCTCTAGTTTGTAGTTTCAATTGTAATGTGATAATATAGAATTCTCTGTAGAATGTAGAAGTATCACTGCATGAATTTTTATAATCAGTAGTTATGTTTCCTGCTTCATTTTTCATTTGTTGAATTGTTTGTTTTTTCTTTTTTTTTGTTGTATGTACCAAATTTTTCCACACGAAATCCTAAACACAAAAAAATATTACAAGTTCCAATTACAATTGTTAAGAAATAAAAAAAATTAATTCAATTCTCACTTTAGTTATTTTCTTAAATTAGCAGTTAATTTATAAATAAATTTTTTTGAAAATGTATTTTTATATTGAAAAGCTATTTTCAAAATTTAGAATATTTTGTTTATTTCTTTCATCCCGTTTTTTAGGGAATGAAAAATTCTCAATTAAATTTGAAATCATGTACAAAGAATTTTTGTCATGTTTATAGAAGCATCAACTAAAACGAGTAGTGTAAAAACGAAAAAAAAACCAACTGCCGATAAACCAAGCAAAGAGGAGGAAGTCAGTGAGTCTAAGACAAAAAAGAAAACCAAAGCTGCTGGTAATTTAAAAAAATTTTTTTTCGATGCTGAAAATTAACCCTTTATAGATTTTGAGAAGACGGAGCTTGTCCCTTTACACAACACAATTTTTTTTTCGATTATAATATTCTAGGATATCTTAGTTTGCAAATTTTTCTTTTAAAATGCTATTTCGATGTTCCTTCTTATAATAGTTAGAAATTAAATTGCATGAATGAATTTAATTACAAAAACTTTCTCTATAATTAAATTATTATTTTCAGCTAAAAGTGTAGACTTTTTTTATTTAATTGCATGCTAATTGAAAATTGAATAACTTAAAGCACGGAACTTTGAGGGGAAAGCAAATAATGCGCTTTACTTTCTCTAAAAGTCTAGTTTTAGAAACTTTCACAGAGACCAGTTTTTTGTATTGTTTCATTCCCTAGATTTGAAAAAATGTTATCATCATAAAGGGTTAAGGTCTTGATATTAAAAAAAAAAATACACAAAAAAATAAATGTCTATATAATATCTAAAATCCTTGTATTTTTTTTTAAAGCCGGTGCTAAAAAAGGAAGAGGCAAGAAAGCAGCCAAGGAACCAGAAGATGATGCCGAGGAGGAAAATCCCGAGACAAGTGAAAAAGAAGATGAGGAAGAGTCTGGTGAAGTAGAGGAAAACGGAAATGCGCAAGAAGTTGTTGAAAATGGAGGCAGCGAGACAAGCGATGACAAGGAAACGAAAAAGAAAACTAAGAGCAAACCTGCTGCCAAAAAGGGAAGTGAACCCGCTGCTAAGAGCAGCACTGAAACGGTGGATGATCAAGAAGGTGGTGAATCTGAATAGTAATATTTTTTAAAATCTTGATTTTTTTAAAAACTGAAAAAAAACAACAACTGCGACTTTTTACGTTTCTAAAAAAATATTCACCAATTTATAACACGCGGGACATGGAACTTGTTTAGCTATATAAACACTTTTTGATGAAGATTTTCTTAAAAGAATATTTAAATTATAATTGTTCCAAAGCCCTTGTGGATATTTACTATTTACATCTATAAGGAATGTAATGTGTATAGTTTCATTACTCTGTGTGATTTTGAAATACAATACTTTGTGTATTATTTTATATTCCTAACTAAAAGTAGTTATAGATGTAGACATCTTTATATCCTAAAATCCGAAACATCGGATCTATCAAATAATACACGACCTTCATTTTTCACATTTGTCGCGTGTCAATTTTCATCAAAGGACTAAATAAAAAACACACTTTTTTTTTTTGACGCGAGCACTTTAAAAGTAATTCCAAGCTCATGTAATAAAATTTTCAAACCGAAAGTGCCGAAACAATGTCAAATGGTACTTATCGTATTTTAATTAGTCCTTAAGATTTTACTTGAGAGAAAATGTTGATCAATAATCGATATTGTACTTTTTATTAGTTTACTTTTTCAAAAATGATAAAATGCCCATTCCTAAAATATTGTTAAACTGGTTTTATTCATTTCATATGACATAACCCATTAATTTGTAATTTGCGAAACACAGAAAAAATTTAGAAATTTAAGTTTTCTTTTGTATTATTTCCTAAAAGGAAACTATAAAATTTTTTCGAAGTCTTATTTTTTTTATGTTTGGAACTAGAAAAAATTAGTTTTGTCGGTTATAATGAGCAAAAATGCTTTGTTTTTCTTTGTTTTTTTTATAGTGTTCGTGTAGAAATAAACTAGTTATAAACTAGTTTTAGGAAAAAATATTATATTTAATGATAATTTTGAGGTCTGATAGAACCAATTTGTGGAAGATTAAAAATTTTTTCTCAAATTTAACACTTGTATTATTTTGTAGAAAATATAAAAAAATTCACAATGAATATTACAATTGTAACCTTCGATTTTAATATAGTTTTAATAAAATTATACTAACCAGAATAAAATTTAAGGAATAATTTTTAATCCTTTAAATTATATTTTAGCTTTTATTCAAAATGAAAGCAAAAATAAAAAGAATTAAGAAAACAAATTATACAAATATTAAAAATTTAATATTTAATTAATTTTATAAATTTTCAATAATAAAATAAATAAACCTAATTTTTCTTGTTAACATTTTACTAAATACAATTTCTTTACATAACAAATATAAAAAATTATTTAAAAATAATAAGTTTCCCGCGCATTTATATAATCTAACCAAAGAAATAAAATAAAAATTACATTTTTTTCTTGTTGGAATTATAATTCATTCTATGTCATTATAAATTAGATATAATTTATTTTTGTTAAAAAGATATTATTTTTAACGAATATTTGTATAAATATTAACAAAATAATTGAATAAATTATAAAGCTCTTTTAAATTGTATATAATTTCGCGGTTATTTTGAAATTATCTGATTGGTGGAAGTTTAGTTTGAATATTCTGGAGCTAGAGTGCGCTGTAATCGAAAGCCATGGGGAACGAAGCAAAGTGGGGATCGTCGCCATTTTCTATTTTTGCATAGCTGCGAGCTAATGTTACATGTGTACATTTTGTGTGATATAAATTAAACGATTCTATTTGTAATTAACGTTTTATTGTGGAGCTCAACGGAATAATGTCATGAATTTGTGGAAAACGTATCGGGCACATTCTATGATCGAGTTCACCTTGTTTGCCGTCCGCGTTGCCGCGAGTAAACTCAGTTTGACTTGCACGTAAACATTTTTCAATCAACTTTCCTCCAAAAGTGAGAGTGGAGTGGAAAATAAGTCGTCGGATGTTCTAACCAAACTGCGTCTAACTGATATCGAAATATCATTCCGCTCGCGATTTCGGGTTCAAGGGATTTACGATAAAAAAACGAATCTGTGATATTAAACAGTAATAAGGTATATAGATTCTAGGTGATAGCTTCGTACAATAAGATATACGTGTGTCGTAGTAGTATCTTAAAAAATTAGGTATAGATCTTCAAAAAGGATCTAAAAACGAAAAAGGAATTCGAGTATAGATAACTTTTAAAACGTCCAAAGAACAAGCATCTTCGAGAACAAGATGTCTGTTGAATCTGTGTCAAGTGACAGGCCAGACCCAAAAGACGAAGGTATGTTGAGATTCATATACATATACGCTTATACTATTTTTGCTCACTGCTCACTCTTCTTTTTTTTCTCTGCACTAATCATGAATTCATCTTTTACCTATTTCATTTATTTTTAATTACATGTTAGTTTATTTTTTATTGTTTTATTGCTAGGGAGTTTCAGTGAAAACAAGACTCTCAGTTGCATTTACCATTAACTTTCCATTTTCTATTTGTTTCACAAATTTCCGTTTTTTGGACTTGTTTTTAATTCTACTATCTCTACTTAATTCCTTCATTGAACGAACTTGGCATTTTTCTAATTATATTCTCCAGATTTAAGTGTTTGTGCCCTTACAATACTATTGAATTATTTGTTTATTTAAAGTTATCAGTAATTCATTTATTTAAAAACAAATACACGCAGTATATACACATTTGTTAATATTCCAGATTGTAAAACATTTTTGTAATTTGAATTTTTATTTTAAGCGTTGTTTGGAAAATGTTTTACCTAAATTAGTTATTTTCTTTTGATATTGAAATAATTGAACATATTTCTACTTATTAGGGACTTATTTAAAAAAAATTAAGCATCACTTTTTACAGATTTATTTTTTTATCTGATTAATTAGTTATTGTTGATAAAGTGTTATTGTTATAATAATGTTTTATGAATTACATATTGCTGTCAGTATTTTATAAAATTCTTAAAAGAATTTTTAAAAACTACTATGTTTATAATTTCTGTTTTAAAAATCATGTTCTTCAAAGTTTTAAAAATGAGAGACAATTGAAGAAAAGTTGATTGTATTGTAAGGTAATGTATGTTTGTATAAAATTTACCTAACAATTTTCGCAAAACATTTGTATTCTATTTAGAATTCTTTTGTCCACAAGCATGTAAAAATATTTGCTATATAAAAAAAATACATTAGAAAAAATTATGTTTTAAGGGTACATTTATCAATGTTTCAAAAAATTGGTAAATTCTCAATTCTGAATGAAATTGTTATTCTCAACATTGTTATGCGAGAATAATAATTTAAAAGGTCAATGAAGGTTACTAATATTAATCCATTAAATTTACAGTTAAAAATAAATGTTTATAAATTTCTTTAACTTCACCAAAGTTTAACGAAAAGAAAATTTAATTCTTATTTTTCAAAATCATTAATTACGATTATATAACAATGAAAAGAATTAAAAAAAAAAGACTTTTTGAATTGAGTTCAACAGATTAAATGCAATAAAAAAATTTTTCAATATATAAATTACCTACATTAATTTACATATTAATTTGAAAATTCGTCTTTTTATAAATTCTTTTTAAATATTTTAAAATAAGTAATATTTTAAAATTATAAAAAAATAAAATAAATCTGAAGTGCAATTGAAAAAATTATATTTTCTTTTATAGAAGTTTTGTTCGTTTGTACATTCAAAATGTAAAGTTGACGAATCGTTTTCAAGTATCACAACAAAACTGACCAATACGAAAATTAATTTCATATCACGTGAAAGGGACAAGTTTAATTTTCTCTGTGGTATAGTTTTGTGTTTATCTATTCGATGATGCGTCGAATCAGTTTATTCCGGAGCCTTGTATCGTACAGAACGTCTTATAATTTACTTTTGTATTAAAAACAAATTTTGTGTATATTTTTGCGATAAAATTTGTTCCCCCCAAAAAGTGTTTCGAATTTTTATCATTTTCAAAGTATTTAAAATAATTAATAATTATTGACTGTGAAATTTAAATCGCTGGCCGATTTTTATGTTAAATATCAATTATTTTTGAAGAGGTTCTGGAAGAAAAAAAAAAAATTATCAAGAATATTCGAGTATTTATCGTGTTATTTATCGTCCTTCATAAAGTATAAACACCAAAATCATATTTACTTTTATTCCTTTGAAAAGAATTAAAATTACCATTTGTATTTGAAAGAAAAAAAATTTTAAGAGTGCAATTTTCGATACTTAAAAATGACAAAGTTTAATTCGTCGAATATGGCCAGGGTGGGTCCTCATCGTTATCGAAGACCTCGTCGACGTCCTCTAGTTGGCCCCACCGGCTCACCGTATCTTGATTATACTCTTCTTTTAGATACAAAAACCGCTCCATGGTTTCGACGAAATAAACAAACGAATGTTGTTAAAAGTACCCCATTTCGTAAGTTAAAACAATTTTTTTCATTTTTTTTTTTTATTTTCTTAAACCTGAAGAAAATTGAAAAGATTTAATTTTAAAAATGATACGTTTCTATAATCAAAATTTAATATTTATTTTTAATTCAATAAGTTTTAATATTTTTCCATTTAATTAACTGTAAAATTTAATTGAATTAAAAAATATTTTAAATTACTGTTACTTCTAAACCAAATTTCTTTGTTTATATTTCCATTGTAATATGAATACACAAGTTTTGATCTCTAGTGATATTTTTAGGTAGTATGTGTATATATATATGAGAGATAAATATTATCAAGTGTTATTACAAGGGAAAACTTTGTTTGACCTTGGAAAATTTTCCCAATTTTTCACAAACTTTATGTTTTGAAAAATTAAAATTTAAGTAATTAAAATATTCATCATTTCATTTATAATTTTATTATATAAAATTGTGTATTTTTCAATGTTTTATTATCAAAAAAATTGTATTTATTTATTTATTTCTTAATTCTGAAAAAGAGAGTTATTTTGTATTTTTAAAAATATTTTCCTTATGTTTCAGGAGATGAAGCGATTATATCAATGTCGGTCGCTGGAGAGGTGACTGATTCCTCGATTTTGGAAGTCGGTCGTTCAAGACCTCAATTCCAATACACTCGGGTTTGTTGAATTTTTTTTTTTTAAATAACAAGAGAAAAAAGTTTTTTCGAATATTTAGTATTATCTTTTAATTAACTGATTGTAATTTTTTGGCAATTATCTCTTTGTTTGGTATCATATTTTATTTTATTAATGAAATATTTATTTTGATATTGTAAATTATAATGGAAAATAATTTTTTTTCAGGAGGAACTCATGAACATAAAGGAGACAGCTTTGGCTAAACGAAAACCTGATTGTCTCGATCCGGCATACAATAAGTACGTCTATATTTTTTTCCTTTGAAAAAAAATGATAATTTGAAAATTTATGGGAATTGAAAAAATTTTAATATTTCTTGAATTTATTTTTTTTTAATTCTATTTTGCAGCAAGCATGGCGTATGGGATCCTGAGCGTTGGCATTTAGATAGGAAGCGAAGTGAAACACCACCGGATGATGAGCCGGCGAGTCGTATCGATACAGTAGCGGAAAATCATGCCAAGCGTCGCAGTGGAGATCCTCGTGAGAGAATTCGCAAAGAGCAGGACGGCATTGTTTTGAGTCCGCAACGACGAAGTTTCAACTCCGGATGTTTTGTCAACGTAACGCAACCCCCACCGCGACGCCCTGAAAGCCCGATTGGCAAATCTGAGGTAGAGAGAAAGAATAAACGTTATATTTCTTATCGTACACAGATACTGTGTAGATTGTGTATTTATAGATTATCAAACTCGCATGATTTAAAATGAAATGGAGAAAATTTCTTTAACTTCTTTTTATTTAGAATTTCAATAGACATTTTCTTTTTTATACTAAAAAGAGGAATTATTCATAATTTGTCGTTTCAGATTTCACATCGTGAGCCAGTTCGTCGAATTGGCAGTGGTCGCATTTTAAATCGCGACATGTGGGACTTTAGATCGGATAATGATAAACTTGATTCAGATCGTTCGGAATATAATTTCCGCCCTGGTGGTGGAAATTCTCTTCGC
This sequence comes from Leptopilina clavipes, assembly GCA_001855655.1. Classification (NCBI taxonomy): domain Eukaryota; kingdom Metazoa; phylum Arthropoda; class Insecta; order Hymenoptera; family Figitidae; genus Leptopilina; species Leptopilina clavipes. The sequence continues at coordinate 92,070 of JUFY01000040.1, forward strand.
GATCGTGACAATCGGGATTCAGGTAGAGACAGAGACATGATGCGAGATCGAGACATCATTCGTGATCGGGATGATAGAAATGATCGTTTTGAGCGACGTTCATTTGGAAGAGATTTTGGGGATCGTGGAATGGAAAGAAATGAGCGTAATCAGCAAAATGATCGTGATAAGGATCGTGGGCGCGATCGACGATATGGAAATGATCGTCGACGGAGCTTCAATGACAGTCGTGAAATTGAAGAACCAGAATGGTTCAGTTCGGGTCCAACTTCTCAACACGATACTATTGAGTTACGTGGCTTTGAGGATATTCCTGAGGAGAAGATGAATAATAACAACACAAGTGCCAAAGGGAAGAAACAATCGCCAGCTCAGAAGAAACGTGCGAAGAAAGCCGCTGAGAAAGATGAAAAAAAGGAGGAGAATCATTCTGCCGGTCCAAAGGGTCGTAGCACTCCAAATTCAATGGAACCGCAAACGAGTGTCATTGCCGCGCCTCATTCTCCAATTCTTGAGCAAAATGAACAAGAGCCACCCGCTACGAAAGAGAAGCAAGACGACAGTAAATCCACGACAACTGCCACTGAACAGAATTCCGAGGACACGGAAAAATTAAACAACACTGCTAATCAAAATCAAAGCCAAGAAACTAAACAACCGGATTTCAATCTTGACGAGTTTTTGAAATCGGACACATTTCCTGGTGTTTCCGGTCTTCTTACCAATGGAGTTGGCTCCAATGGTGGGACAGGTTCTCGATTCAGTCAATGGTTCAAGAGGGAAAGTCCCATTCAACAGGTGGACAGTCGTAGACAATCTATTCAAGATGAATTGCTCAACAATCTATTAAACGACATTTCTGAACCTAAAATTAAAATTCCTGCTGCTTCTGAATCTAATGCTTACTTTGCGCCAATTTCTCCTGCGAATACAACAAATAATGCCGCAACTGGTACGAAACTTCTTGAAATGTTGCAACGTGGTAATAAGAATCAACAGAATGGTCAGGGTGACGCTGGAAATCCGGTTATTCAAATGATGAAGAATTCGACAATTAAAGATGTCGAACAAAGTGGCAAAGTTTTTCATAGTTTGGAGGAATTGGAGGCAAGAATGCGCGGTGGTCTTCCATCTGCAGTACCCAATGAACAACCCAGGGTCAATAAAAACGAAGAAGATCTCTCCGCTTTTAAGAAATTGCTTGCTCAAGTTACTGGCGGTCAGGCTGTTCCCGCTACGAATGGACCAATTCCACAGAAACAACAACAACCAATCACGTTGATGCAATTACTCAATACGCAATATAAGACCCAACAAAATGAACAAGTACGACCACCAACTACTTACAATCATGTTGGACCACTGGGTCCAATTCAGCATCCTCATCAAAGTCAATTACAACATGAAAATTTGATGAAAGTTTTGCAAGTTCAACAGGTATGTTACATTTTTTGGTCATCAGTTAAACATTTTTATTCTTTGGAGGCAGATTTAAAAAAAATTTTTCTTTTGTATAATATTAGCAACAAAAGCAGAGACAGGAACAACAGCAAATGTTCTCGATGATGATGGGTAATCAGCGTATGATGGGCGTGAGTCCTATTCCACCGGATGTACAGATGATGATTAATTGCGCGCCAACAACACGTGAACTTCTTCAGAGACCAGAAGCTCGGGCCATTATTCATGGACTTCAACACGGCGATATTACGAAACAACATATTATCGAACAGTTGCAGGTATTTAAATAATTTTTCATTTCAGTAAAAAGGTTTTCTTTTACAGTTAAAATAATTTATTTAAAAATATAAAATAATTTGCTTTTAAATTTTGTTTCTTTTATACAGAATCCGGTAATGCAACACAGACATCGTGAAGTTCTTGTCAACATTTTGAAGGTCTATGGAGGAACTACTCCTCGTACAGTCAGTCCGCATCCTAATGTTCCCACTCCTCAGGATCATATGCTACAGCAAATGTTGTACCAGCAACAACAGCAGCAGCAGCAACAACAACAGCAGCAGCATCAGCAACAAAGAATTCCATCGCCAATGAACAATGGTAAGTTTAATTATTTTTCATCCATCTCATTCATAAATCAACCATAATCTAGTATTTTGATAATTTGTCATCTTTTCACCTTTTTTCATTATTCGAATTAATTTTTGGAAGCAATATATTTTTGTTTCCTATTTTTGGAAAAATTCACCTTTCCATCTATTTTAAAGAAGAGGAAAAGATACTATGATCCTTGTTATATTATTTTTCGTCTCTGTTAATGAAACGTTTGTCAATGACAAATATTTAAAAAAAATAATTTTCGGACAGTATGATAGTTTTGTTATTATTTTTTGATTAGTGATGCAACATCGAGTTCCATCGCCTCGTGAGCTTGCAATGCATACGCAAACAATAATACAAAATGCCTTGATCAAAAAGAAACTTGAGGAACAGCGTGAAAATTTCCGCAAACGACAGGAACAACAGCAACAGCATCATCATCACCATCAGCAGCCGCAGCATAAGCATCAAACTCATCCAAATGCTCCTAGTCCAGTGAATTCGCCGGCGAAACAGACATTAAGTCCAACGCCACTTGCTTTCACGCCAACTTCGGTACTACGTAAAATGACAGCCGAAAAGGAACCCGAGGGTGCGAATCAATCATTTCAACAAGTAGAAATTATTATTGCCACTGCTTCTGCTAATCAAACTTTGCCTAAATTTAATTCTTCGGTAGTTAATCAATCATACAATTACACTGCACACAAAAATCAATCACCCAAGGAGAAAAAATGGAACGGAATTATTCCAAAGGGTCAGGGTAATAAGAATGGTAATCAGAAAAATTTTGGTCCAACTAACAATAAAATAAGTCCTAAGAAAAAAGTGCCGCGATCAAAAAATACTAATTCAGTATCAATTGGAACTAATGATGATAATAATAATGATACTAGCAATATTGAAATAATTAATGAATCGGAAAAAGTAATCGATGATGCGACAATTTCTGACTCGGCTTCTAATACTAAAGTTTTGGATTCTGATCCAAAAGTTTCGGATGTTAAAAATATTGGTTCGAATCAGAAATTGAATATCGATTCTAAGAATGATAAAATCATTGATCATTGTGATAAAATAATATTGGATTCTGATCCAAGTGTTTCAACTTCGGTTTCAAAATTATCAAATTTTGATTCGAATGTTTCTGATAATGAATCCAATTTAAAATGCTTAGAATTGAATGAAAAATCAATTGACGTTTCGAATGCGATCGATTCTGACTCTAAACCCTCAGTTTCTTCAATTCAGATTACGATCGATAATGATTCCATGAAAAAGGATATTCCGGTAATTAAAATTTGTGAGGCACAAAATTCAAATTTAGAAAGAAGCTCTTCACTTGATTCTCTGGATTAAAATTCTTTTTTCATTCATTTAAAGTTCCTTAAAAAAACAAAAACATGTGAAACGTTTAGATTTAGTCCTTATATGCATGTCATATAATAATCTTTTTGGGGAAAAAAGAGAATAATCAGACAAGGAACTCTAAAAAAAAACTCGAAATTAACGAGTGGTTTATTAAAAATAAATGGTCAGAAAATTATATTTTATTTTATTTTGTTTTTTTTTTAAATAGAAAGTACGCGGTTTAGTTTCTTCATTTAATTTTTCTTTTTGATGAAGTTCCTTTGATTTGAATTATGTTTTAAATTGATTAAATCAAAGTAACTAGCGGCAGGCTCTGCTTTTTCTTAAGGACTATTTGAAAATTGTTAGTTTGATGCCTCACACAATAATACACTTAACATAACACAACAAATCTTATGTCGAAACACTCTTTTATAATAAAAAAAAAACACTTCATTTAGAAACTTGAACTGCTAAGCAATATTTTTTTATAGTTTTTTTTTCTTAAATACTGCATGCTTTCCGAAACTGCTTAATAGTCACTGGGTTTATTGGTTAGTGATTGAAAAATTACAAGAAGCATGATTATTATTTAATTCATTTTCAATAAGCTCAATTTCTGAATTTTCATTTTTAGATCCTATTTTCCTATTTTCATTCTATTTTCGTAATCCATTATTCCTAATTTAGATATTTTTCTTATTTCTTAATTTTTATTTTCCCTAATTATCTTTTGATCTAGTTTTCTAAAAAATTGTTTTTTATTTATTTGTCCATTATGAAAAATAAAATTACTTCGAATGATAATTAAGTAAAATAAAAATTTAACGATAAAAATAGAAAAAAATATCAATGATGAAAATTCAGAAATACGAAACTTGCAAATTTTATTTTAAAATTAGAAAATGAAATAATTGATAATGCAAGTTTTAAATTGACTTTTAAACAGTTTCATCAATATTTTTTTTCCAGCTTGCTTTGATTGCATTTGTAGTGAACTTTTTATGCTTTTTCTTAATGACTATTTTTAATTTTTTATGATATTCTTCTGAATTTATCATTATCTAGTGGGCATGTTAAAAGTTTTATAGAAACAAATATTTCAAAATTATTGAAGATTCAGAACAAAAAGAAAATTTACGAATTTTGTAAATTTTCGCTTAAATTCAAATATTTGTTTTATATTTATTATTTATTATTAATATTCGTGTTTGATTAATGCTATTTAAATATTTTTTTGTATTTATTATTAATTGTTAATATTCGTGTTTGAATAATGCTATTCAAATATTTTTTATATTTATTATTAATTATTAATATTCGTGTTTGATTAATGCTTTTTTTATTTATCAGAAAAACGCTTTCAATGTGGAAGATAGTTGAAAATTTTTTCTTGTGCATTTTATGAGCTTTTTTATGGCATATACTGACAAATTTAAGGTAAGACTTTTTTTAATATTTTTTTATTCGGTAAGTAGACAATTTTTTTTCCATTGAAAATTTTTATTTTATAAAGGTTATGAAATAAGCTGTAAATAATTGGGAAAATATTTTTGCGATACAATTTTGGTTGTTGTATTGAGATTTCTTTTTTTTCTCAAATCTAAGCATGTTATTTTATCTCTTTTGTAAATATAAGCGAATGATTTGCTGCTTTGCTTAAGCTACAGTAGAAATTGAAAGATTTTCAAGTTTTATTATATTATTATTATCGAAAGCAAAAAAGAACAAAAAAAAAATGTACAGGTAACAACGATCCAACAAAAATGGTTCCTCCCAATTCAGCAGTACGACGTGACGATCTTTCAGTTATTGCTGATTTCGCTCATCAAGTTGCTCTCGCTGCTGGAGAATCTCGCGTGCCACCAACTCGATCACAACAACCAATTCACCCAAATTGGCAGAATCCTGCTGTCAAACAGCATCCTGGTATGTTCCATTAAATGATAAGAATTCTTCAAAGTTAAAAATTTTCCATTTGATTTATTAAAATTGGAAATAATTAATTTTGCTTCAACAGGAATTTTATTTTCATTTCCCCTTTTCCCCTTTTTATTTTTTCACCAAACGTATTAAGCAGGATTCTGTCATGTTTCTTTTTTTCATTTATCATCATGATTTGGTTTTTGTTTTTCAATGTTCCAAATTATTCAATAAAAATGAATTTTCGTTTTTCAGGGGAAACATTTTATTTTGTGAAAATTTATTTTAAGAAAAATGTAGATGATAGACTTGTCGTTACTTTTTTTAATAACGATGAAATATTTAAATTAATCATAATGAAATATTTAATTTTAAAAGAAAAATTGTTGAATTATTTACAGGACGACCAATTGTTAAAGGAATTAATGAATACCCGTATAGTGCAATGTTGGAAATGCAACAGCAACAACAGCAGCAAAAACAACAACATCAGCAGCAGCAGCAACAACAACAACAACAACAGAGAGCTGTTTCTGGGATGTTCGCTAATCCCCATCGTTCAAAGCACACAATGACAGCTCCAGTTACTCATCCAAATGTTTCTCAATTTAATGTTGCACCAAATTCCGTTATGGGACAGAGAACGAATCAAATGACTAGTCAAATGAAGCAAGTTCATCTTGCAAATTTACAGCAGCAGCAGCAACAACAACAACAGCAGCAGCAACGATCTGTTAATCCGCAAATTCAACTTGCTTTGAACCAAAATTACAATTCGTCTCGTAATGGTAAGAATTTATTTTTATTTGATTGATATGACTATTTTATCATTGAACTGGAAAATATTTAAAAGAACAGATATTAAATTTTATTATTGTTTTGTTTTTGTAGAAATGGAAAATGTTTGAAAGAATCCATTAAACATTTTTCTAAATGAACGTTTTTTTGATTATAAATTAACAATAGTTTGTAATAATTCCAGGTTATCCGACTGTTCTTAAACATTCTGTCAGTAACGGAGCTTTGAATTCGGAATAACAAACTCTCTCCTATCCATCGTCCAAAATCAAAAGTCCATCTTGCTAAATTGAGTAATCCCGCTGATTATTTTTTTTTAAATAAGAAAAATTATTGAAACATTGGATGCAATATGGAAGAGAATATTGCGTCCAATTTTCAATTAATAGTGATCATAGATTTGTCAAATTGAAATTTTACGAGTTAATTTTATTATTTTCACTATCCAAGATTGATCCTATGATTCCTTTTTCATTTATATACATTAATCGATTATTATTGCTTGAAATTTATTATTTTGTATATTTATCATTGTGATTTTCCTTTTACAGACGGACGAGTAATACGACCTCAACAATTAAATATTGGCGTTGGTCGGCAAACGTCACCAGTTCTTGGATTCATGAGTGGCACTGGTGGTGAACTTTCTCCAACGTCAAATCAATTGGCTCGATGGTTTAGTCCGGAACTTCTTGCTCAAGCACGTGCCGGCAAATTGCCAGAGTTGGGCCAAACTAATTCTATTCTATCGGTAGAAGAACTCGAAAGATTACAACATGCATCGACGACAGTTCACAACTAAATCAACGTGAGACTTTTTATCTTGGTCTAATATATATATATATATATATTATGCAGGTATATATATTAGAATTGTTAATTACGGAATGGAAAAAAAATCTACTTTTTGGATCTCAAACATACTTTTTTAGAAAGTATACAAGCGATTTGCAACTAATTGACGACAGTTTATTTGAACTAAATGTTAAATAATTTAAAATAATGTTCCCTCAAGTCGAGAAAAAATTTATGTTGCTCAAAAAAAAAAAACAAACCGAAATAGACATTTTCTCGAGAATTGACATTTTTGTGTTCTCAAAAATAAAAAACGAAACCATGACATTTGAAAATTCATGAAGGTAAAATCGTTTGTAATCTTTCGTTGAATTGTCTCAATATAGATTTCATTGTGATCGTCATTTTATGGACAAGTTATTTTTTAAAGACTAAATTCTCAATTGAGACGAAAACTTTTTAAAGGAAAGAAGACAAAGAGAAAAGAATACAAAAATGATACGAATTCTCAATGATCGGAAATGTTTGACAGCTATTATGCAAAGAATTTCCAATCAAGACTGTGCAAAACTTTGTTTCTGCAAATCCCATTAATGAACGCATTCTCTCAAATTCCTTTTTTTTCTTAAAAAACAAAAATGAATTTATTATAATACTGTTTGTCCGTTCTACAACTATTCTCAATGGAAAAATCTCTAAATATTAAAAAGAAAAAAATAATCGCTTCACACGGCTGCCAAATTATTTACTTATTATTATTATTTTCTTTTTTTTTGGCAAATTAGAAGAAATTAGGATGACGTGCGTAAAAACTTTCATCTTCGAGACTGATGTATTGAGTAAGATTCGATAAAAATTGATCACTGTCTCCCCTTAAATCATAAATTAATAATTTAATTTTTTTCTTTCTAGTATTATACTTTAAATATTACTTTAAACATTTACTCAACAAATGAAATGAAAAAGAAAATTAACCAAAAAAAAAATTCAATTTAATTCAAAAATGTAAAAAAAAATAATTCAACAATTAAACTTTTAAAATGTAAGGAAATTTAATTAAAAGGTTAAGTTAAAGAGTGTAATTAAAAAAAAGTTGATTTAATAGTATTTTCAAACTATGGGAGTGTATTCGAATACTAATTAGAGATAATTAAACGCAGTGTTTTGGCGTTCGGTGCTTTGCTCGTCAACTCCCATAAAGACTGTTTGCGCGCTATTTTCGGTGCGAAATTTAAGATTAAGATCTTTTTTTTAAACATTGAAAACAATTTTTTTTATTCTATGTTTTTTTTAGAAGCAAATCCTGGCTCCTAAAAGTGTATGTCTGTCATTCTCAACGTATGTTAAATAAATAATATATACCTGATACGAGAATACAGTGCTACTGTTGTCGAAGATTAATAATTAATAATTAATAATAATTAGTATTCAAAGTATCTTTGAAAAAAAAATGAAGCTTGGACATGAAAAATCATCATGAAAAGTGAATTAACATTCCAGAAATGCATGAATAAAGCTGGTCAATTTTTTATACTCGCATTAGATTGATATTTTTGAAAAAATTATTTAATTTCATTTGAAAATAAATCTCATTTTTTAATGATGATTTTGTTCTGATATAAAAATGAAAATCGAAAAAATAATTTTCATTTTTATATGATAAACAAATATTTCTAATTGAATCAAAATACTTTTGATTTATAGTGCGAAATTGAAGGGTCAAATTTTCTGTTTGTAGCAAACAATATTTTTTTAGAATCTCAATTATTAATGGCTGTAATTAGATTTTTTTTTAATAAAAAAAAGCAAATACGTTTTGTAAATATTAATGATAATTTTAATTTGTAGTGAGAGATTGATATGACGTACAATTATTTTTCAATTTTTATGAAAATTTAAAATGTAGGGAATTTTTTTGGAGGGGGAATTATTCTCGACGCAAGGAACACATGCACGTCTATATTTTCGACAAAATTTGATCATTTAGAATGTAAATTGATAAAACATAAACATAAGTAGAAGAAATGATTGTACGAAGAAACAAATTAACAAACGAGGAAATGGTTTTTAAGCCATTCTTGAGAATTTTACATTCGTTCGATATTATAGAAACCGAAGATAACGATTGTTTCTTAAAGAAAAAGATTGTCTTGTGTCAAAACAAAATTTTCTACAAAAAAAAAGCAAATAAATAAATAAAATGCACCGATTTAATTCGTCTTTAATAATAATTAAAAAAAAGAGATAAGTTTTGCGAATGTCATAAAATTAATGATATTTCGAATCCAGTTTTTGATAAAATTACGTTTATGATTTAATGAATAATTTAAAAATAATTTAATGTATTTTGTAAATCTTTTTAAAAACTTTTTCCCTAGTGCTTTGTTATATAATTCTTTTTGTCTTTTTCTCAACCTGTGAAGCGAAATTCGCAGCTAGCACTCATTAAAGGACATTGTATATTGACGGAGCACTCGCAAAAAGTAATAATAAAGAAAATATATATATATTTAGTGGAACGAAACTGTTAGTCTTAAAGACTTTTTAGCGAAGCATCTTTTAATGCAAGTTGCATTTAAAATAAGTGTCAGTTTCGTATAAGACCTTAGTGATTGTAGAACGACGTTCAAAGGACAAACGGCTGTATAAAGAAAAAAAAAAAAAAACGCAAGTACCTACTCATTTTTGTCGACTTAAGAATAAATTTGGAACATTTCTGTTCTATTTAACTCGAGAGAATTGCTATAGTCATTAATTAGGCGACTATAGAAATAATGCGCCTCTTTCGTTTGCTAATCAGAGGCAATTTCTGTAATCCTACAAACTTTTGTAAATAATTCGAACCTTCAAAAACAAGAAAGAAACAAAAAAAAATTTATTAGCTATGTAAGTACCGAAACCCAATGTTTTGTAAATAAAGTTATTAAACATATGTGTCAGTGATCTTATAAATTAAGTTGAAAGTGAAACAAAAAGGCTGTCTATATTTATTATCTTTTTTTTTAAAAATAGTTTTAAAACTTTTTTTTTATAGATATTTAGGTGTTGATTAAGATAAATAAAATATGAATTATTTTGTGTGCATAAAAAAATATTTCTTTTCTGCCTTTTATATTGAATAATACATTTTTTTTCTTCTAAATGTTGAAAAAAAATTCAACAATTATTTGTTATTTCAAGAGAAACTTAAACAATATAATTGTTTTTCTTTTTAAAAAAAACTTTGATATTTTTGTAATATTATTATTATTTTTAGTGTAATTATTATTGTAATTAATTATAATATTGAATAGCAAATTGATTTAATTATAACTATTTTTTTTTTTTTAATGAATAGATTAACAATTTTGAACATTTTTTGCAGATTTAAAAGTTCCCGGATAAAATGCTATTGGTTGATAGACGCGCCTTAGGAACCAATCATATTGATAGAGGGTGGCCAATAGAAACGCATAGAAAAACGCGGGCAGTTAGTGAGTAAAAATATTTTGTGAAGAATACAAGACAGTGTTAATAGTTAGTGAAAAAAGTATTAGAAATGTGGATTAATTGTGATATTTATTTATGCCATTGAATAATATGACTTTCCTCGACAATTGTGATAATCCGGAAGAACAATTTTCACCTTTGGCGGAGCACTACTAGAGTAAATTGATGATCTAACGGAATGCTTAATTTCTATGGGAAGAACAATAAGTTTTTGACATCAACAGGTATTTATAATGTATCTAGTTTATTTTTACTATTATTTTACATAGAATCATAGAAATTGGTAAAATTTTGGAGAATGAAAAACTGAAGGCTAGGCGGAAACAGTTGTTGATTCTAACCTAACCTCAAATAAGTCGGAAGTGACGCAAACTCACATGATTTCGTGTACATTATTTTTGGTGTATGTTAGTATTAGTTTTAGTTCCCTGGTCGAGATGGTCGAGTCAACAAAAAAGAAAGATAAAGGAGTAGCTTATTCAATTTGCTTTACCCGCAGCTACACATGTGTAGTTGGAATTTAATGCATAGCGGTGATACAATGTATTCTACATTCTCAACGTTTATAAAATCACAAAGTCTGCATGTAGAATAAACTCCAGAAACTTTATAGCAATTAAATATAAAGTTAAACTGCAGATTATGACAAACTGTTAATTTTTGGTTCCTGGTAATAGGAACTGTTGTTTGGAAAAATTAACTATCGAATTGGAAAATGCAAAAAGAATTCTTGTTAATCATAGAAAATAATCTCTACGAGATTATACATGTTTACTAGCTGGAAAGTGTCAATAGACACGCCATGTTGTACCTATTAAGTTCTAACGCCCCTTGTATTATTTCTCACGTTTCTCCAGTAAGGAGATGAAATGCTTTCTTATTTCAAAAAAGGTATTTGGTTGACAGTTGAAAAATTAGAAATCGTTTCTTCGTGAACAAGGTTTGTGATACACAATATTGCCTTTTTTACACATTTATTTTTGAACTTTTAGGGCAGCCATTTTATTATAACAGTGAAAATTCTGTTGCATAATAATTCTAGAAAAATTTCCTTCGAGATATATTTTTCTTGAAAATCCTCAATCATTGGAGAAATGATTTAGAAATTGCCATGTCCTGTACTTTAGAAAATGATGATCGTCAAAATTTAATTCTAATGGGCAGTATAGTTTTCTTTATCATTTGGGTTTGCGCATCAATACAATAAATTTTGATGAACTGAGGTTTGGTACTGAGAACGAATATTAATGATCATTTCCTAAAGCGGATATCGTAGTATCAAAATTGTAAATTCTATTATTGATAAAATAGAAATAGAAAAACCTTAAGTAATATGTGTATCAGTAGTTTGTAGTTCAAAGTTGCCTTAGAAAAAATTGAAGGTCAATGTCTAAATATAGTAAATTTATTTCAATATATTCTGCGAAAAAAAAGAGTTTTAAAAAAAAGGCAAACATTTTCCTTGATTGATACTAGAAATTAATGTTTTTAATATTTTTCCATACAATGATAATTTTTTTTACAGATAATGTTGACTTTCATTCACATTTTTCCTTAATTACACAATAAGTGAATGCACACATGTGCAATATGGGACAATTTTATCTGCCATGTGAATTAATTATGTATATTTTTTTATTTGGGTCATTAGGATTCCGAATGTATATAATAAGTAATTAATTAAATTAATAATCATAACTTTTCATTTTTTTACAAATCCTTTGAATACTAAAATTTTTGAAATAGTTTTTACATTATCAAGTATTTATCAGAAAATTTTACACACGCGTATCTTAATAAAAAAAATATGAAGTTTACCCAAATTAAGCATAAAATATATAAAGACGTTGAAATCGATGCTATATTTCACATAATGTTAAAATCGCGGAGTCGAATATAGTACGGGATCATGAGAGACACAAATACAGGATAAATTTTATATTATATTCGTAGGCGTATATAAATTAGAAAACTATAATGGGAAAAAAGGATTCATTTCGCGCGAGCATTATTCCGGCATTCGTGAATCAAAGTAAAAAACTTTAAGAAATAATTCAATATGCGTTTGTTCTGCATAAAATAGTATATCATCACACTGTAGCACACGTTTCGTAGTTCCTTTCATTCTCCAAGTTACTTTAGAGTCTGCCTCTGCCAGTCAGAACCTGTCAATTAATATTTAACAGGTGTGCGTCTATATTTCTAGAAAAATAAACAATAAATTTTCCACTTTAAATTTAATTCTCAGAAGAAGAAATAATTCAACAAATCATTTAATCGTTTCGTTTTAATTTGTCCAAGTTATATATTGATTCTTTTGCTGTAAAATAAGATATTGTTCTATATAACCCTATTACAAACGTACACGTACGGCCCTGATACATTATGATATTTTCGTACATAAGAATAAAAAAACTTTGTTAATGAGACTTTAGTTAATTAAAAAAATTGTAGAGGAAATAATGATTTTTATAAATAATTATTAATGTAAGAAAAAATTTGTTTCTTAATACATAAGAAACAAATAGATTTTTAGAAATATTATTAATCCACCAATCAGAATTGCTTGAATTATCCAATGGAAACGATACTTACCACACACTCAACATTTATGCACTGTAATTAATTAATTAACGTTTATGATATATGATTAACGTGGAAATTTGTATTTTTATTTAAAATTAAAATTATACTTAAAATTGATTTAATAAGTTAATGTTTTTAAATATAGAAATAATAGATGTTAAAAACATTTTATTATTACTTAATTTTTAAAGAAAAACTATATTAATTTTATATTTATTAATTACTAAATTTTATTAGTTTCTAATACAATTTTCTTTTTTAAAACAAAAATTTTGGATTTTGAAAAATCGAAAATAACTGACAGAAAACTAACCTTAACATACGTTTAAAAAAAACATTTTTAGTCTATTATTTTTAATATAAATCTATTTTTATTATTTTATTTATCTATGTGGAAAATAGATTCATTTTTCTGAATAACTAGAAAATAGTTATAACGTCGGGAGAATTTAGCAAATATTAGATAAAGGTTTTAAAAGAATTATTAAAAACTGCTATAAAATTTGTCCATTTTTATACTTGCGTTAAAAATTTTACTTAAGTGGTAGTGTAGTCAGCCAATATGGCGGTGGAGCAACTTCCTGTTGCGCGATGGACGAGTCGGTTATTTTCACTTCCGGATGAAGGGTGACGACCGACTAGCGCAGTTACCACGCCGCAGTGAAATATAGTACCCAGTTGAAGAATAGCATATTCGTTTGTCTAACTGAACAAATTAATATCAAGACTTTTCATCTATTCAGAAGCCCTCTTAGTTTGTATTTTTTTTACACGTATTTATTGGAAACGTTTCAAGTAGGATTAGATATTCGTTGGCTTGTAATAATTTTAATTGAGTAGTGAAACAATGCGCCTTGTAGGCGTTCATTTACTCCGTTGCAGTTCGGACGCCATCGTTACATTTGGTGTTAATAGAAAACTTTGCAAGTAGAATTGCACTTTTCTCCTGTTAAAATAATCTCGGGATTTGTTAAAAGTGGAGCTGTGATTAGATATTTAAGTTATTCCACATACATGTTGCGGTACGTAAGGTCTTCAAAGTCAATGGTTTATGCAACTTTTTGGTTTTGGGTATCATTGTTCGTTATTTTCCGGGATCGTGTTTTTTTTCTCATTTTTACTACTTTAATTTGTTGTCTCTAAAAATTGTGAGCTTGTTATAAAAACGCTAAATGAGTGAATTTTGAAGGAATTCTGAAAGTAGCAGAAAGTCTTATGTAATAGTTAATATACATAAAGAGACGACAAGATGGCGTCAGTGGTCAATCGATTGAACTCATGTTCCTATTGGCTGATATTCACTTTTTTATGCGCGCGCAGTTTCCGGTTGGTTTTATTTATTTTATTTTTTATTGCTTTTAATATATAACCGTGAATTATTACTTTCCGTGTGTGGGAAAAATTAAAAAAAAGGAAGAAATTCACTTACCTTGTTATATTGTGTAAATTTAGGAAAATTAGGAAAATTATGTGAAATTGACAAAACGTTATTGAATAATTTTTACATAATTTCTTCGTGCAAGGGAATTTTTTTTTACAAGCGTCGAGATAGTACTAAATGCATTTTAAAGAAACGAAGCATTTGTTTAATGAGTATCCTTGGTGATAATAATTGAATGTAGAAAGCGTCAGTTGAAGATCAAGGTAGAAAAAAAATTGTTTATCGCCATTTTGTGTGCGCCAGCTTATTCAGTATCATGAAAAGAAGTGTTGCAGATTATACGACTATTTTTCTTTGATCATCTACGTGTACAATTATTATTGTAATGCAGGTATTTTTATTTATTTTTAAATCTTTTGTTTGCATGATTTACAAAATATATTTTGAAAATAGTGATATTTTCAATTTAACATCTATAGTGAATGTGCAAAGTGAAAAGTTTTACTCGATGCTAACTCATCTCTGCTTCTTTACGGACATTATTATAATCAAGATTCATCAACTTCTCACGAAAACACTAATTAAAAATGCTATTATTTAAAAAAAATTAAAAAAAATGTTTTTTTTTTAATTAAAACTAGTTACATGAATTGTTAGCCATTGCTTACAATTTTTGTAGCTATTTTTCTTTTTTTTTCAAGTGTTAATAAAATTTTTAAAGAAGCCGGTTGAATTTGCAAGAAAATATTAGGTGCTGAGAGAAAATTTTTTTTAAAAAGAAGATATAAATTATTCCAAGTGCTTATAAAGGAAATATTACATTTCATATCAAAGATACGTTTGTTATACCATATGAATACCATATTTGTATCATATGAATAAATAAATTTTTCTAAAATAGATTTTACTCTTTTCTCGTGAAATAATATTGTTTGATGTTTCGCAATGATTAAAATCTGCTACTTTATTTAACATATGTCTTATAAAAAAGTGCATCGAGAAAATGGAAATTTACATCCAAAAAAAACTATGGAGAGGTGAATTAATAGATATGGAAAAGACATTTTAACATTGTACCATATTTTATTTTTTTTTTATTTTTAAACAAAAGTTATCGCGGTTAAAAGGTGATAGATTGAAATAGAGATTAAAATGATTTTTTCATGCAATAGAGGAAAGATAAAAATAACTCCTTTGAAATAATAGAATTTCAATTTGAAATTGTTGGCAAAAATTTCGTGTATATTTTATTTATTTTTACACATTTTTACCCGGTAAAACTGGTTAAAACTTTTAGTTAATTATTAATATTAAACTTGTGTTTAATAATTTTTTTTTATATTTTAAGTTTTCAGTTTTGATATTATAGGATGACAAAATAAACAATTATTTTGCTTCCTCATGAGGAATCATTGTTTTACTGAAAATTTTCAAATTCGATTTTTTCACTTTTCTTTACGCTTTGTTGTTTTTATCTTATTGCAGTTTGGATGTTTTTTTTTGTTTGTTAAAAGTGAATTGTTTGCAAACGTGTGCCTGTCTACGACAGCTAACCGCCATTTTATAAAGCATTAACTGCCGTCTGTCATTTTGTCTTTAACATAAACGAAAAGATTTGGTCAAAATGATTTGACACCTAGTTAACGTTTTAAACACTACTGAAAATATTTATTAGTGTTTTAACACTATTAACATTATTTTTAATTGTTTCCACGTTTAAAATTTTTTAAAAGTGGACAATCTTGAATTTTTTTTTCATCGCTTTTTTCTTTTTTTGCTTTATTTGGTTTGTTTCGACTTTTTTTTAAATTGTGCAAGTGAAAAAAAGTGATGAATCGCTGTTTATTAAAAGTTGACACACCTCACAGGAAATTAAACCAAATCGTAAGAATTCAAGATCAACATTCAGGAGTCTTCGTTTCCTATACACCAAAATTTTTAATGTCATTGTGAATGTGAAATATGTCATATTATGTGAAATTCTAATGTAAATACATTTGAAATAAAGAGCATTTACTTCTTTTTTATAATTTAACACGTTTAATACTCACCATTCAAAAGTATACTTTGTTTTCAAATTTGATAGACAAAATCCAAAAGTTGCATAAACCTGAGTTTATAGAATTTTTATCGTTCTTATTCTAATTTTTTTTTTTTTGATTTTTCAAAAATAAATTCTAAGTTTTTATATTTTTCTTTCAGAACTGCCAAATTAGACTTTGAAGGAGGTTTAACATGTCAAGTAATGTGTTGAATAAATGTGATGTCAAGAAGAATGTCAATTTGGATAATGCAGAAACTCCATCAACATCAGCAACTTCTAGTGAAAAAGAGAAAACAATGACGGACAAGAATGATGTTTCTAATAGCGATGTAGTTTCCAGATTCGATTCATTTCATTTGTCGGATATTAAACTGCCACCAGAACCGGCGCCTAAAATGAAGCACAAGGAGAGAAAACACAAGGACAGAAAAGAGAAACGTGATAAAAAACATTCTCATAAACATAATGAAAAGAAAAATGTCAAATCAAAGGATAGTGAATCAACAAACAGTGATGGCGTGACTTCGTCTGTAAATAGAGACATCAATAATGGCTCAGATGACTATCTGCTGACGATCGAAACTGGAAAGAGTTTCATGAACGAAAATATTGATTTTTCTAAATCCAACATTAATTTTGATAGTCAAAAATCCTTGGACAATGACAATGACGAATATGAAAAACGATTCTCAGATGTTAAAAGGTACATTCCATTTTTAGAGATGATGATCGACAGGCATCGTCAAATGAATGATCATAAATCGTTAAAGAAAATGGAGAGTTTACATGAAGTCCTAACACAATCAAAAAAGAAGTACGTGTCCTTTTTTTCCTAGAAATGAAATTACTATTGTCTAATTTATTTATTATATTTTATTTATCCTTACAGATTGAAAATGGAAACTCTAACAAGATGTGAGGATGTCTTGGAGAAATTGTATCATAAAGTAGGAGAGGTAAATATTTTTGTTTGTGTGAAATTTTACATCTATATACTAAATTTACAATTTAATTTTTTAATTTTAGTCTCTGAGAAAAGAAACAAGTGCCGAAGCATTGATGGATTATAATTCCGTTTTTTCATCGTAAGTATTTCACATTTGTTGGTCCACTTTTTTTTTTTGCAAATAACTAAAAAATAAAGAAACTATTTTTTATATTATCTTGAATCCAATGAAATTCTGAAAATGAAGCCTAAACGAAGAGAATAATTTTTCTGTTTGATGTGTAAAATAAGTGAAATTTTAATTCGGAAATTTTCAACATAACCTCTTCTTGTTAATTTTATGCAATTTTTTAAAGAAGAGTTTCCTGTGTCTTTCAGATCCCTGAAGAACACGAGATTTCATCAGATTGGAAATTTGGACGCTTCCTATGATGACAGCGCTCTGAGTCCAATTTCAAGTCCTTCAACCAGTCCAACGCCACCGTACAGTCCCGACGACAATTGTCTTGTAATCGACGATGACAATGACATTGATAATGACATCATCATCAAACGTTTGGAAAAACAAACTCACAGTCCTGAAGAAGGAGAAATTGTTGATGGATCAGATAGTTGCGATGACTCCTCTTCAACTGTTGTTAAAGAAAAGGATTTAACGAAGCGAACAAGACGCGATAGTGACATGAGTATCGACGACGACGACGGTATCAATGATGATTGGAAGGCTTTTGTTGATAAGCACGCATTACAAAAACCAACCTCACCAAAATGGAAACCACCAAAATCTTCACGACAACCAATTGTCGTCACTGGCCATGATGTTAGTACGGCCGCTCAAATTGTTGGTAACAATATTTCCAAGAAAATTTCCACACCTCGTGCTCTTACTCCACCACCGAAAATATTAGACGAAAGTGAATTGAATCAAGTTTTCAATGAGGACAGTTTCGATAGTGATCAAATGCATATACCAGTGTCGCCCGATTCAAATTCACGATTAGACTCGCCATTGAACGTTCCTGAGGAGGGTCTTCGTTCACCAGATCCTGATCTATTCAAGGATAAATCAAATTCACCGGCGCAATTACCACAAGAAGCTCCAACACCTGTACCGCCACCTGAACCAATAATGAATCCTCCTCGAGTCAATGATATACCTCTCATATCCATGGCCGATCTTGAAGATTTAATACTTAATCAGAGTAAAATTATAAAAGATGGATTACCACAACAACCAACTGAAGAGAAGGAATGTCCTAAAAGTCCTGAATCAGTAACACCAATTCGTAGGAAGCAAACCGGAAATGTGAAAATTGCTCCCATGACACTGAAACTCGATGCCTTTATTTCCGGCGGTAAGGAGCGAACACCATCACCGGAATTGCCTATTGATCCGAGAATTCGCGCCAGATTGCAAAAAGAGAAGAACGTTGATCCTCGTTTAGCAAAGGAGAAACAACCGCCACTTCCACCACGAACACCAGCACCTACGGATATGTATTCTCTTCATGATTTCAACGTCAATCCAAATTCACCTTCGCCTCCAATTGTTCCACCACCAGTTCCACCTGTCAGTACTTATCCAACTTCCACCAGTGCCAGTCAATGGAATTATGGCGCAAACATGAATTCCATGTCCAGCATGGCCAACCAATACGGAATGCCTCGTGATTCAACTTCACACAATGATTCCTGGGAGAGGAACGCTCCTATGAATCCGAATCCAATCACCGCGAGCACCGGAATCAATCCCGTATTGAGTCCTAACATGAATTCTGGAATGAACATGAATCCAAACATGAATTCCGGAATGAATATGAATCCCGTAATGAGTCCCAACATGAATATGAATCGCGGTCCGGGTATGAATATATCGCCAAATTCCGCCTACGGTAATAACATTCGACCTGGGAATAATTCCTATTCAAATTACGATTCTCATTTTCAACAACAACAACAACAGCAATATCCCGTTTCGGAAGTTTTCGGAAATAATACAATTCCCTATGGACATCAGAATCCACCAAATTGGAATAATCGACCTGATGACGCAATGATGGATCAGAGAATGCCTCCCGTTCGTGAAATTCGTGATCTTCGTGACACCAACATTCACATGGATAACAATCGTCGTGATTGGAATTGGGATCGTCAGAACGATTGGGATCGCGACAGACAACAGAATGATTGGGACAGAGGGAGAATGAATGAATGGGATCGCGAGAGGCAAAATGATTGGGATCGTGACAGACAACAGAATGATTGGCCAAGACAAAATGATTGGGATCGAGGAGGCCGACAAAATGATTGGGACCGACAGAACGATTGGGATCGCGACAGACAACAGAATGATTGGGACAGGCAAAACGATTGCAATCGACAAAACAACGATTGGGATCGACAAATTGATTGGGACAATCGAAGTCGCTTCAAGAAGAATCCACGAAGTCGAAACGAGAACAGTCAACTCAGGGAAATTGTAACCAGGGATCCAAGACTTATTGCTAAGGAAAAGGGAAAGGAGAACGAAAATGAGAAGGAAAAGGAAAAGGGCGAAGAGAAAGAAGAGGACAAGGAAAAGGATAAAGAAAATGATAAAGAAAAGGACAAAGAGATTGATAAGTCAAAGGATGTGGAAACAGACAAAGAGAAGGAGAAGAAGGAGGACGAGAAGGAAATTGACAAGGACAAGGAAAAAGAAAAAGAGAAAGAAAAAGAAGTGGAAAAAGAAAAGCAGAAAGCACAAGAGAAAGAGAAAGTTAAAGAAAAGGAGAAAATGAAGGACAAAGATAAATTAAGGGAAAAGGTTAAAGAACGACGTTCGTCTGACAATCGTGAAGGAGGTAAAAATCCGTCAGGACAGAAATCGGTCTTGAAAGGTAGCAGCAGATTTGACATGCAGAAAAATAAAGAGAAAATGAAACTTAAGGACACTTTGCAAAAATTAGATTTAAAGAAGAAGAAATTGTTCGAAAAAGGGGGAAAAGTTTCATTAGAAAGTTTGTATGGTGTCGTCGATACAAAAGCAGCTGCCGGACAGCAAATATTGCAAAAATTCAAAATTCCCAAACTAAAGAAACCAGAATCTACAACCGTTGATTCAAAACATGACGATCTCAAGACAAGTCCGAAAATTGATGATTTAAAGAAAAAAAGTGATTTTAAATCGAAAGACCATTGGGACAAGAATCAACAAAACAAGGATAAAATTCTCCGTAAAGAAAAAGATAAGAAGGACACTGACAAGGATAAAACAAAAGAAATCGACAAGGAGAAAAATAAAGATATCGACAAGGAGAAAATTAAAGAAATTGAAAATATCAAAGGAAAGAAGAAAGCAAAGAAACAAGAGAATGTTCCTGAGACAACAAAAAGAAAAGAAGATCCAAAGGATAAAACAACTGTTCAAGAATTGAAAACATTTATCAACATTATTCTAACACAAGACGGCGGTAAGGAATTCTTAAAGAAAGCAACATTGTTAGATCAGTACCAGGATGTCTTTGAGGACGATAAAGATTTAATGGAATTAAAAGAAATGGTTCAATTTGATTCCAATAATTCCGAAGCCGAAAGTATTGATGACATGAAGAAAAAGAGAAAATCCTTGCCAAGGAGACGTGTCATTGTTTCTGACTCCGAGGATTCTGAGAATGAGTCCCTAGCAAAGAGAATTGGACAATTGGATGCGGCCAAAGAGAAGAAGAAAATCGAAGAACAAGAGGAGAAGAAGAAGATTACACGTAAAACAAGAAAGAAGGCTGTTCCCACTAAACTGGATGTTGGAAATATAGAAGAAGATTCTAAAGATAAGGAATCAAGTAAAGAGAATGATGTGAAGGATGAAATAATCGAAGATGTTTCGAAAGAAACAAAAGAATTCCCTAGAAGAGAACAACCAAAACGAGGATTATATAAACGAGAACCAAAGAGTGAAGAATCGAAAGAAAACGAATCTTGTGAAGAATTAATCAAGGAAGAAGACTCCAAGAAGGAGGAATTTAATGAACTACCGACAAATGATCTATTTAAGGAAGAATTGAATGAAGAATCAAAAGAAGTGAATGATGATAAAGCCATTAATGAATCAATTGTTCCAAAAGTGAGAGCTAAACCACGGAGAAAAAATTCCTTGGAAAGATTACAGGAAGATTTGAAAGATTACATCAGCTCTGGAATTATAACAGCTGGTCAAAGAACTTGTAGAATGGCAAAGGAGACGAATATACACTCTACTGCTATTAATACCAGTCCTTCAACCAGTAATACAATTGACAGTGCCACATCATCTCCCGACAAGGATTCAAAATTAAAACCCGGACCTAAATTCACGAAAACATCGCCCAACAAAGAGGAATCAATTTCAACTGGTGAGGGTAATTTGTCAGCCAAGGAGGAAATTAAAAATACACCCGTTAAGAAGAAGAAGAAATTATCAGGTCCTAAATGTAAACGTTCTCGTGTGGAAATGATGGAACCAACGGTACTTCTACGTCGTGCTGACACATCAATGTTAGATGAACCAAGACACGATTCATCATCCGATGAAAGTAGTTTAGATGTCACGGAACTTAATTCCAGTCTCGGTGATTCGAAAAATACAGATAAACATCTAAGAACGAGAGCCGCGAGAAGAAAGATTTTATCATCCAATAAAGAAGATGAAACGCTCACCGATACCGAAAGTCTCACTTCTGACATTTCAATGTCAAGTAGTACTTCGAAAAAGCCAGAAGAGAATAAAAATTTCCCAAAAACTGGTGGTGATGACGATGGGGAAAATTTGGAAAATTCCCAAAACGATAATTCCGTTCCGAAGAAAGTTACAAGAAGAAAGAAGAGATGTGGATGGCGTTTGGGAATTGTTTCGAAAGCAAAACGAAGGAAAGCTCGAGCACTTAAACAACCAACTGCCGTCAATGTGGAAAATTTGATAGACGATTTTAGACGACCGTCAATTGAAGTTATCACCGATCTTGAAATGAGGAAACGAATTCACGGTTCGTTTGATGCCAAAGTGAAGACGGAGCCTGATGACAATGAGGAGGATTCAACTTCAGTGGCTGATTCACAAGATTCGGAATTAATAATAAAGCATGAGATAAAATCTGAAGATATCGAAGATATTGTAAAAGAGGAGAATGTCGAAATTGATTTGGATGATTCAGACATGAGTTTATCCCTTGGGATTGAGAACAAAATCAACAATGACAAACTCCTCGATTATTCTTCCTACGGTTTGGATAAAATCAAGTGTTTACATTGTCGATTCTATGGTAAGAGTATCGTTCATCATTACGCAATAATGCATCCAGAGAAGGAAGTCTCAATATCTAGACTTAATCCAAAAGATGCTGAGTCTGCAATTCAAGAAGCCAGGGAAATGAATTTTGAAAATGATGATCCACAAACTAATGAATTTAGTTTTATTTGCAGATTTTGTCCCTTTAAAAGCGAAGGTCGAAGAGATGATTGCATTGAATCAAGTTATGAACATTGTACATCACACACAGGTGAATATCGTTTCAGATGTAAACTCTGCTCTTACATGTCCATCACAAGGACAACAATGAAAGTTCATCATTACAAAAAATACAAACCCCAAGGTTTAGCTCTCAGTGAAACAATGGACGAACAATGGATTCCAAATGAAAATCGCGTCTACGGTTATATCTGTTCCATTTGCAATTTTGTTCAACTCTACAAAAGTAATGTCGAGAAACATGTCAAACAATGGCACAAAGAAATTTCTAACGTTGAGATTATCAAAATCAACATGTCTCTCGATAAACACGGCAAAAATCAAGAATTTCCTGTCGAAAAATTGCAAACTTCTGGCCAAGAAAATTTGGAAAATTCTTTAGCAGATATTTCGGAAAATGAGACCGACAAGGAAACAAGGAAGAATAATTTAAGTGCATTTGTCTGTCCACCGGAACTTGAAAACAATAAGGAAATTGAAGACGAAAGAAAGAAGAAAATGCAGGAAATTGTGGAAAATATTGGCATCAAGGTCAGTAATATGGAAGAGAAAAAGGGATTATCGATTATTGATAAACTCAAAGATAAAATGGAAACAACTGTTGATTCACCAAACGATGATGATGATAATGATGACAATGACATTGAAAATGACATTGAAAATGACAATGACAATGAATTACAAATTGACACGAGTTCAAAACCATCAGACACGCCAACAGATCCAATTGAAGACGTTCTTCATTGTACGGAGACATTTTCCAATGCCGATATACTTGAAACTCGTGATGATACAGAAGTAAATGAAAATGATCTTGGTGATGACAAGGTTTCAAAACCCAAGGATCCATTGGACGTGGAGAATGATACACATGATGAGGTGACGAGTGATAGTGAGCAACCGGAGTTACGATTTGATACCGAATCGAGTTCGGATAATGAAGAGGCGACAACACCTGATGTTAACGATTTGCTCAAGGTAACCACAGACATCAAAAATCAATCAAACGACTCAATGATGACAACAATTCAGAGACTTGCTGCACAAATTCAGGGCTCAAAGTCAACGAGTCCTGATGCAGCAGCAGCATCATCATCGGATGTTCCTTCGCTTGTTGAAATTATTGCTCCGAGTAAAGAAATTCCAAGAGCACCCAATGTCATTCCAATTGCGGCTTTGAAGAAGAAACCAACACTGAGTTCCTTTTTTGGAAACTATCAAGTTGGATCCGATGAAATAAGTTCGGACTGTAAAGGCGATGATTCTTTATTGCCTAAATTATTTTTGAGACCAAGACGCATCAGTGGTGACATGCTCTCTGTTCCTGAGACGGAAGCTGAACTAACTCCTGTAGCCGGTAATTATTCTTTCTACACATGTTTTTTATAATTTTCGTACTCACTTTTCAAAAATAAGCAAAAAAATAAATAAAATAAATTTTTAGGTACTAGTACGCAGAATATAGAAAGGGAGACAGCAACAAGCAGCCCGGGTGTTTCCACTGCAGATAGTGATTCGTTCCTGAAAATCGAAAATGTCGTGAGTCTGGCTCCATCAGAAGCTGGAAACGATAATACAGTCGTAAGTTGATCAATTTTTAGCTTTTTTTTCTAATTCTAATAATTTAGCAAAGGATGCGTTCAGTTTTTAGGCAATTTTAAGTGTTTTATAAATGTCGCTCTCGATTATTATTGAATCGTTTCTATAAGCATTCTCTCGTCCAATTGTTTCAGGTCAGGGACATAATAAAAGCAGTCGAAAGCTCTCATATTAAAATCTCACCTCTTTCTCTCTTGAAAAAGAATGGTCCAATTATCTTGAAAAGAGTGAATAAACCTCCACCACTGTCACACACATTATCAAATCAAACGATAAAAGCCGTGAATCCAAAATCAAACGAGACAGTTAAATTGATTCCAATAAATATCAATCCAAATTCTTCGTCAACGCAAGGCAATTATTTGCCCGTAATGAGTCCGGCGAACTTCAAAACTTACATGGATGGGAAAAAAGTCTCAATTTGTAATTCAACTCCCACTTCTATTCTCACAAAACCTGGTAATTTAACTACCGTTTCAATTGCCAAACCCACGACTATAAATTCCGCAACAAAACCAACAAACTTGACTCCCGTTCCAATTGGCACTAATCTCACTCCAATTAAATCCACCACCTATGCTCCTATTATTAATCCCAATTTTCCAATTCCAATTTGTAAAACTGGAACTTTAACTCCTATTGCTCCAGTGAATAAATCCACGACAATTGTCAGTGCCTCGACTTCAACGACGAATCAGAATCGAAAGATCGTGAAAGTCGTGAGTAATGCGACACTCTTGAAACAAAATGAATTTGGACCACAGGTCGCTGTTAAATTGAAAAATGCAACTGCATATAATGAAATGTTAAAGGCGGAAAAATTACGTCACATTTATAAATGCATGGGTCGTGAATGCGCCTATACGACTGATAATGTTGAACATTTTCGAAGGCACTTTGAAAGACATGCGATTACTTGTGATATTTCGAGTAATAGTTTGGTGCCATATGATTTTAAGAAGTGTGCTTACTGCTATTCGGCTCTGGGAAGTTGGCATCAAATGGAATTACATTATGAGGAAAAGCACGCTTTCTGCATGTACCAATGCAGTTATTGCTTCTATCGAGCAATATCACAATCTTACGTTGAATTACATCAGGTGGGGATAATAAAAAATTTTTTTTTATTGCATGGGTCTATTTCTTTTTAAATATTTGACTTCTAATCGACAAATTCGCGTAAGATGACTAATTATAAGTATTTATTAATTAGAAGTATTTTTTTTAACTCTATTTTGTTCTTTAAAGGCAAGTGCTCATACAACTAAACCAGTGGCCGTTTTGCAAGGTGCAACTAATTGTGAACTGCGAGTTCAGACCGACTTTAATCGGAATGAACGTGTCAAACCCTTCGTCTGTCAAAATGGTGAGTGTTTTTTTTTATTTTTATGGTCCATTTAAAATAAAAAAATTTTTTTTTATAACTTTTCACTTTTCTTACTTGTTTATTTTCTTGTTTCAGAATGTAACAAATATTTCTATGTACCAGAAGCATTCTTTGTCCATCTGAAAATGAAGCATTCCAGTATTTCAATATTTAAGTGTCACTTGTGTAAACTTCTTAGTTACTCACCAGAGCAACTTATTTTGGTAAGCTATTATTTTTCCATCTATCAACAAATAATTGATCATTTGATTTCAAAACAATTTTTTTTTCATTACTTCATGTGAAATTTTGACTGAGTTCGATATTAAATTATTTTTCAGCATTACAAAACCCATGGAATCTTTAAGTATCAATGTTTACATTGTACTCATGGTTCGGATTCCATAACTGACATACATAGTCATCTTAGTGCTCGGCATTGCAATCAGAAGCCTGTTCTGCTTGAGAGAACCTTACCACCTCAGGTATGTTTTCAGAAAGAATTTCCTTTTTTTTTATTCAATTAAATAGTAGATAAATTTTTATTTAATCTGTTAGATTATTTATTAAATGGGGAAATTTTATAATTTTTCAGCCAACCAAATTGAAAAGTGCGATTGATCAATTGTTGTTACGAAATCCAGATGAGCATTATACATTGTGCTCGGAGTTGATTACTTTAATTAATTTACCTGATGAATCAAAGGATTCTGATGTCAAGACAAAAACAGGATCGGACTCTATTTTGAAAATAAGTTCTGGAAAAGGTGATGTCAGTAATTATGTGATATCGGTGACTTCTCCTCGACCCAATAGTCCACCAACTATCAAAATCGTCGCCACTGAGAGTCTTCAGAAGAGTGATCAAAAATCGAAAAGTGGTGAAAATTCAGTGAAAAAGATCGGAAGTAATAAGGAGCCGGAAATAAAATTAAAGTACAAAATTTCAAAGGCAAATCTAGAGAATGATCCATTACGAATTGAAAGTAACGAAGAGGGTGATGAATTCGTGAATATGAATCTATTGGATAATCCTGATTTTCTGAAAAATAAATCTTTCCCCATAAAGTCGTCGAGTGAAATCAAGGATGATGACGATAGTGATATTGAAATAATAGAAGATTGCGGAGTACCTCAAAATAAAGAAAAGAAAAAAACAGAAGTAAAAACTAAAGATCTGATGCTTTCAAGTAGTGCCGATAATTCTGATGTATCGAACGACGCAGCAAGTTTAGGTTCCATAAGTCCAAGTAAAACTGAGAAATTCTTAACTCTCGATGATATTAAACATACTGGACTTGTAGGCGAGGCGTTATATAGATGTGGAGCGATCAATTGCACATTTGCGGCTCCAAATTCAAAAACTCTAAGGAATCATATCAAAGAATGTTGCGTTAAGAATGTCCCTTACAGTGCTAACAATGCGATAAATTTCCAGTGTATGCATTGCGATAAGACTTTTCAAAAAATTGGATTTTTCTTGGAACATTTGGATATTCACGGATTAAAGCGTTTTGCTTGTACTCTTTGTGGAGAGAAGTACGCAATGCAAAATCAAGCTCAAACACACATGAAGATGAAACATAAATTCGCCTCTAGACTTCTTCCTGCCGATCCGAAAAATCCAACTGCCGATGGTCTATTTTTCGTTCAACCAATTCTCAAAGCCAAGAAGAAACCACTGATACCAAAAACGGAAAATCCAAAAATTCTTGATCCTGAGAAAACGTGTTTTTCACCCAATGAAATTGATCTTTTGCCACGACAGGCAATTTACCAGCGAGAAGTTCAATGTGCCGTGTGTCCCTTCTCAACCAAAGTTCGCTCGAATATTTTACGTCACTTACAACTTCACGCCAAAGATGAAACTGTCCCGGAATCTGGACCTGTTAATCCAGTGCCGTGTTTGGATAAACGTGAAAAAATGTTCGATAAAATGGTGAATCTTGCGAGTAGCTCTCATCAAAATGGACGCATGGGTCTCAAAACAAAAGAAACTGTGATTCAAACTGATGAGGAAACATTACCAAAATACGTTCCCGAAAGTAAGCGTTACGTGTGTGGAATTTCCGAATGCTCATATTTAACCGTTAATGAAGATATGTTACGTTATCATTTGAAAGCTTTACATTCGGATGAACCATTATTCAAATGTACACATTGCAAGGAACAAGGACAAGAGGGACAGAATATTTCCATTGAAAAAATGGGAATTCATTTAAAGATGCATGATTCAAAACTCTATAAATGCTCCTATTGTAATTATTTTCATTATCAACGTTACGTGGTGGAACGTCATCTTGGCGATAAGCATACGGACAAGAGACCATTGGTGAAAGTTGTTCGAGAATTTGAAACCAATGAAAATCAATTATCTCCTGAGGAGAATAATTTCGAGGACACGCCAGATTCAGATGGAAATCATTGGAAATGCAACACTTGCGATTATCGTTGTGTTTATAAATCGGAAATGCAAGCCCACGCCACTTCTGAACACGATGAGAAAAGTCAATTTAAATGCACCCTTTGCCCATATAAAACGAATGGCAAAATTCTTTTGGATCAACATTTAATTTCAAAGCACGCTGAACAGGAGGCTGATTTTCTAATGGTGTATCAGAAGATTAAGGGGATGAAAAAAATCGTCGATCCGAACGAGCAACAAGGAACTTCTGAGGAGCCATTCGATACGACACCACTCTGGCGAAGAGATATGCCACGAGTTAAGCATATTCGAGGTATTCTGATTGAAGAGGATCCAAGTTCGTCGAATTCAAGTCCACCGATAAGTCCCGAAAAATCTGGTAAACGAAAGAACGATTCGGACAGTCCCAGTAAACCATCAAAAATCAAATGCATTAAACCAGTCGCATTGATTGGATTAGACGAGTCAAATGAAGAAATGGGTAAATATGGCACTTACGGCAATCCGGAGAAAGATATGTACGTGTGTACAATTTGCAAGAACGGACGAGAATTCAGAACGAGATACAAACACGACATGAGAGATCATCTTTATCGAGAATTAAGATACGTCAGGTAAGAATCAATTTAAAATCATGGCGCTAAATTCAGAAAAAAAATGAAATCATGAATAAACGGTAAAATCGAAAACGATTTAAAATTTTTAAAAACTAAAAATTTTCAGTAATTAATTATTAATTTATTTTTACTTTAGATGGCATTGCAAAAGTTGTGGATTTGTGTCAGTTAATAAGAACTCATTGACTAGGCATTGTTCCAAAAGTCACGAGGGTCAAGTTCCGAATTTCGAAAATTTACCAATCAATGACGAAATCGAGGAATGGGTCTCCACTTTATTGAAACGTCAAACAGAGAAAATAAAAAAATACATAGACACCTTAACTGGAAATTCAAGTACAAGTACTGTGAAATCGCCGAGCAAGCAGTCACAAGGTTCCTCATTTATTAATGTCGATTCCGAGGAAGATGTCAGTGATGGTGGCGACAATGCAAGTGACGATGAAACTCCCGCAGTCAATGACAGTAAGATATTTAAAAATTTTTTTTAAAATACATCTCAATTGCAAATAAGAAATATGTAAAATTATCTTCCAAAAATTTTTTGTGAATTTAAACATCAATTATTTAAAATAGGAACTGAGGAGAAAAATCCATTGGAAACTGATGTTGAAATTACTGAAAATTCAAGTGATTCACTCAAAGCATGTAAGAAATGTTCGAGATCAATTGTCACAAATAGTTTTATCATGCACACATTCATTATTAGAATTAACAAGAATTTATTTCACGCATTTCAGAAAATAATTCACTTCTTTCATTTTAGTGTGACAATTTTCCTTTTAAGTAAATGTATAGTTTGGTTAATTATCATCAATAACACATTAACATTTAAATAATTATAATTAATTACCGCCCCTGAAATAGAAATATTATTTATTATTAAATTAATCAAAATGAATATTTTATTAGATTTTATTTATAAATAATAAATAATATAACATTCTGATAAATATTTCTCTTATCTTTCAGGTGATAAAACAGATGTGGTTTTAATATGCAAGCATTGTCATCAGAAATTCCCAAGTAAACGTGGATTTAAAATGCACGTGACAAAGCAACACTTGAAAAAATACAAATACTTGTGTACTTACTGCGATCGAAGTTCGAATATAGAATCGATAATAGAGCAACACATTCGAGCCAAGCATACTGGTCGCTATGTTAAAGTTATTCCAAATACATTCACTCAAGATGTTGAAATAAATGACGAATTCTGGGAAAGGGAGTACGGCGTTTTACCGGGAAAGGAACGACGTGGTCAAAAGCGTAAAGCAAACTTTGACGAATCTTCTGGTGATAAATCAAAGGAAATTTCCTCATTTGTCTGTCGTATTTGTCATTTTGTCGCTGCAACATTGTCTGGTTATATTGCACATAAAAAATCACACAAAATGATTTACAAATGCGCTTATTGTTCCTATCATGCAGTTGTTAAGAATGACGTGAGGAAACATTCAAAATCGGAACATCCACATTTATCGGCCAATATTGAAGAGATTGCAGTAAGTAACGATACTTCGGGTACATCTAAAGCAGAGACAACACCAATTGTGGAAAATTCATCGATTATACCAAAACCAAATCAAAGATTTGTTTATTGGTGTGAATATTGTAATGTTCGTTGTAAATCATTATTCTCAATGAAGAAACATTGGTCTCGACTTCATAAAGATCCAAAGCCCCATGAGAATAATAAATGGAAAGTTGGACCTTTCAAGTTTACCATTGAAGAAGATCAACCGCCACAAAAGAAGGATTCTATTCCTGGACTAACGAATACCAATACCACGGTTACATCGAACGAAACATGGGTTTGTGGTTGGTGTAATGATTACTCCAATGGCAAAGAAAATATGGAACTTCATCATCGTAATTTCCATTCTCATCTTTCTATCAAGTGCTCACTGGTTGATCCTCTAGAGGTTTGTAAACGTTATATTTCTAAACCTCCCCCCCCCCAAA
>JUFY01000040.1:122916-157339 GCA_001855655.1 Leptopilina clavipes
AAAAAAAAAAAAAAAAAAAATTAGTCTCAAACATTCTACTTTAAAGAGCATTTTTGAGATATTTTAAAAATATTTTTAAGATATAATAAATATTTTTAAAAAATAATAAATAAATTTATTAATTATAATAAAGTCCTTTCAAAGTAGAATGTTCCGATGAATTAAATTAAACTTTGTATTTACCGAAGGTTTAAATTAGATTTTTCTTCTTTCAGATAACAAAGGATCTTAAATGTCCCGAATGCGAATTCAAGACAAAAACACATGATTTAATGTTGAAGCACATTTGCAGGCATTTCAAGAAATTTCAATGTAAATATTGCGATAAATATTTTACAGAATCATTTTTAGTTACGCAACATTGCTTGTCGGTGCATCCTGAAAATGAGCCAAAAGTTGAGGGAAGAAAAAATTACGATGCCCTTATACAAGAAATGATGCAATTGGCGCAAAAGGGAATTTCGAGAAAAAATCATTCCGATTATGTTGGAATTGCGAAAAAATCAACAGCAAAACCAGTCGTTCGAGTTCGTCCATTCTCGAAGAAATATAAATCAGTCGCTAGAAAATCCACGACTCAATTGCCACGATATCCATACGGTATTAAATATGAAATTGAAGAAATTTCTCATTATGGACTTAAAACAGATCCAATTGATTTGGCGACAGTCAATACTTATATGGTCGTTGGTGGTCATAGAATGAAGGTAAATTGTACACAACTTTCACAATTTATGAACATAAATCCAAAATTAATCCTTGTCGATATTAAACGAGGGATTAAATTTTAAATTTAATTGTTAAAATTTTGTAAACTGATTCACAATTCTTAACACGAAATTCACAATTCTCACGATGAGAAAACCAATGGTTACAAATATATATTTTTTTAGTTATCTATTATTTTTTGCGAGGGAAATTTCTTTTCTTTTTTCTTTTTTTTTTTTTTTTTTTTTTTTTTTGTTAATTTATGAATTTTTCAGACAAAATTGATATATTTTTGTATTTCAAATTATCCCAATTATTGTAAAAATGTGATTTCGAGTTTGACAAATCTCGTTACTTTTAATTTTATTCTTTTTTTCCCCCCTTAAATATTTGAAATATGTTTAAGCCTGAATATAATTAGGTAGTATTTTTATTGTAAATTACGAATAGTTTTTTTTATGAATCTCAATCTCTCCTCTGTTTAAGATTTCCTGTTATATACAAATTTTTTCATTGTTTACTGGAGAGTATTTGAGAGAAGGGAAAAAATGTAAATTCCAAATAATAATGTTTATTTGACAAATAATGTATAACAAATGCATACTTTGTTAAATATGAATTGATTTAACTTCACATTGCATTGTGTAATTTGTAGTTTTTTAAAAACTTGAATTTGATTAATCGGATTGGAGATTTAATTATTAAAGTTACTATTTTCATTTAAAAAAAAAGTTTATGCAACTAAATAAAATTTAGTTTTTTTTCTCAAACAATGAATTGAATTTTCATTCAATTCAAATCGATGTTTCAAGTTTTTATTATAACTACAAAAAACAACTTAATGTATTTTTTTTGTGATTTCTGTTTCCTCTGTTCCCGAAATTTATATGCTAATATGATTTACCATTTTTTTAAATTATTATCAAAATATCTAGCCTGAAAAACTTTTGATAATAATATTATAGAGGAAAAATGTGAATTTAAACACCTGTACATATTGTATCATATAACTTTAAATAAATATTTTCGATTTTTTTAAACTAATGTATCTTCAAATTCAATTGTGCGCATAATAAATTTTTTATACAATTAAAATATTTAAAGACTTTGTATACAAAGATTATAAAGTTATTGATAATTTTTTTATTGAATGGAATTAAATAATTATTTAATGATTATATTCAAATAAGTCCGCGTTATTTTAACAAATCAGGTTATATCTATAACGCATGCGCAGTTGTATTTTGTAAGAACGTTGGCAACAATTGTTACTAGAAGGAAGAAAAAACAAATTTTATAAAATTCTTTTGCGTATTAATACATTGTACTGAAAAATATTTGGATATTTATATCTGTATAAGTTAAATGTAATATTTTAATTAAGAATTACACCCCTACTTCGTCTTTACGTTAGTCGCTTCATGTTCCCAGTGAGGCACCGCGATTGGTCAAAAGTCACGTGATTCCAAAATGGCCTTAGTTCCACAAGATGCGTCGTGTCGATCGCGTCGGTCAGAAGTTTCTTTGGTAGTCTCGTTTGACCACGTGTTTGAAAATTTGTTTCAATTTTGAATTTTAACAAGTATGTGTTAGCTTAATGTAAATTAATATTACTTTTAATATCCGGGAGTGTTCGCAGTACTTAAAACCGCGATCGTATATAATTATCAAAAGTTGCCCACCCATTTATTCTATTTAACAATAAGTGATTCGGGAGTGCTCGAAATTTCTAAAACCGCGAGTGAGTGTTATTTGTGCCCCGAAGAATAGCAGTACGAGCCAATGCAGAAACAATCAAACATGAAATCGTACGAGTAGATGATGATCACTGTAAGTTTAATAAAATCATTTACTTAAATTTATTTTTGAAATTAAAGGTGAAATCTCGTTAAATGGCGAATTCACTCAGCCAAAATTATAACGAATAATTATTTTCCTTTTAATGTTGCATATCATATGTGAAAAGAAATATTTCTAATTTAGCAAAATATATTTTTGATATTAAACATTGCCGCCGGGGATCCCCAAACGAACGCACGCGCAGTTAGTTTTCTATGGTAAAGTTGGTGACCATGGTTGTTGGCTAGTTACTTGATAAACACTAGAAAAATAAAAAAGTACCTAAATTTTGTCCACTTTTTAAAGATAATTTCTCCAAGAATTAAATTTTTTATTTCCCCTTTCAATTTTACGAATTTGATTTAATAATAAATTAAAATAAATATATATTACTCTCGAATGAGCACCAAGACTGAAAAATTTTGTTAACATTACATAACATAATTTTTATATATTATTAAAACGAAAATTAAAAATTTTAAATCCAAATTTAATTTAAGAAATAAAAGAAAATTTGGTAATAATTACACTTGAAATAGCAAATAACGTAAGAAATATTTTATTAAGCTTGAACGATACAAATTGTTCGATTATCAATTAAAATTTATTAAACGTGTAAAGCTGTAAAGAATGTGACGAAAACGTGAAATGCGTGAATTTAAAGCGTTTTTAATATAAAATCTCGTTAGCCTTTTAAAGATGATAGTCCAGCTCTCATTATTTCATCAACCAGAAGGAGATTGCTGGCAATGACAGTGCTAAAAAAGAAAGGAAAATTTAATATAATTAATATAAAATTTTACACTAAGATGAAATTTGGAAAAATATGAAAAAATTCGAGTCTTACCAGGAATTGATAATTTGCTTTTTAACGATATAATTATCGTAAATTCCGGCATCAGCGGGTTTTAAGGCTTCGCCTGACGATAGATCTAAACCAACAGCTTCACCTAAAACCTTTGACTCTTCAAGAAGCTTTACAATACTGTCCTGGGCATCAAATCCACTATTGACGGCTATAAATAAAAAATTAATTTGTTAAAAATTTAATTTAGCGATAATGGTCTCATGAGTAGGGAGTAGGAAGACGGTTAATTTAAATGTAATTATGACATTCCACTCACCGAGTATTTTAGGAATAATGAGTAAAGCATCAGCGTAAGCTTGAACGCCTAATCTCTGTTTGCCTTTAACATCATCCTTGTATTGATGCAAACTTCGGCTTGCAGCAATTTCAAAAGCTCCCGCACCAGGTATCACTGCACGATCATCTATTGTGTTCTTGATTGCTCTCAAACCATCACGAACTGCGTCTTTCAATTGAATCAATGTGTACTTATTCGGTCCCTATTGAATCACAAAAAGTATTTTATGAATCAGTTTTCTATATTAAATTATTTCGGCCTATTTAATACCGCGAATGTCAGTATAATATTTACCTTCAACAAAACAGTGACTGATGTTGGTTTCTTACAATTTTCAACAAACGTGTACTTAGTTTCTCCCTAAAAAAAGAAAAGAAAAATGTATTATTCAATGGTTAAATAAGTTTGTAATTACAAATAGAAAAACAAACCAAGACGTGTTCGTAGACAAGTCCAGCCCAGCCGAGATTTTCCTCCGTTAATTCATCAACGGAATTCATGGCAATACCTCCGCAAGCAAGAGCTAAACGTTCCATATTTCTACGCTTGGCACGACGTAGAGCCACAATATTTTCCTTGGCAAACATATCCAAAGATGGTGGGTCAATGCCTTTCTGATTAATAACCACAAATGATTTGTCAGTTCCGTCACAAAGTTTTTTCTTCAATTCAATGATTTTCTTGACTCGATTATCAATGAATTCTCGTTCAGCTGCTACGAGCTTTTCACGTTCCGCAGCCGATTTGTAGAAGAAACCACTGTTTACCTGAAATTAGGAAATTATGATTATTTTGTTGAAATTGAATCAAAATTGTAATATTAATGTACAGTTACAATACCTCGCTTTTCTCGTACTCGAAGCTGACATTGCAAGTCAAGATATAAGCATTTTCAACTCTCTTTGGCATATCTGGATGCCTTGCTCCATGATCCATAACGATTCCTTTAACGAGAGTCGTATCGGATGCGGTTCTGTGTTGCATCTCCATAATTTCGACCATGTGCAAATCAATCTGTTCATTTGGTTGCTTAATAGCTAAGACAGCGTCAACGCAAATTTCCGTTAATTTGTCAGCTATACTTGGATGAATTTTAGTTCTTAGGGAAGTCCTGGCGACGTCAATTAGAAGTTCTCGAGAAGGTTCGCCGGCAATTTTCAATGATTCAAGTATTTCGAGAGTCTTTACTCTCGCCAAATCGAAACCCTCTGTCAATACTCGTGGATGCAGACCCTCGGCAATGTAAAGTTCAGCTTGCTTTAATAGTTCAGCGATTAATAGAACAGTGCTGGTGGTACCATCTCCAGTCATATCATCCTGAGCTGTTGATGCCCTGGCGATTAGAGAAGCAGTAGGATGCTGAATTTGCATCTCTTGCAACAGAACATTACCATCCTTTGTGATTTTAATATCGCCTGCTCCCGAGACTAACCTGTTAATGAATAATCACAATTTATTTATTATTATTTTTTTTATAAATACTTTAAGAACAAAAGAAAATTCACACCTGAATTATTTCTCAAAATTAAATTAATTCTCAAAATCGGCTCGAAAATATCGTTAAAATGAGATTACCATAAAAGGAAATTTTTCTGAGTAGAGATGCAAAGCGGAAGATAGAAAGAGATGACAATAGTCAGGCACATGTTGAGTATGAATGATTCAGGGGGAAATGTTTTTTAAAATAAAATAAAAAGAAGATACCAACAAAAGGCAAATAACGAAAAACTTACATTTTCATTGTTCCCTTGGGTCCTAAATTCGTCTTCATTACATCCTGGATACCTTTTCCTGCCGAAACATTAATTGCCAGAGCTTGAGCAGCTCTTGCAAATTCGGCTTTGGGATTTAATAAACTGATTGCTGACATTTTTATTAAATGAGTTTTATTAACACGAGTGAAAGAAGGTTTCTTGAATGTGATGCAAATTATAGACTTTCGTTTTGGAAATAAATTAACAAGATAACAAGAAAAGAGAATAAACAATCGACGAGAGAGAAAAATCAACTCACATGGACGTCGTTAGTTATGTCGAATTCACACCGTCAGAAATTGTTTTTTTACACTTAAAACCTTATTCACAAATCATTTTTTTAAATGAATTTTCATTCGCTGATTTTATTTAGTAGTCTCAGTGTAGCCAATAGAAAGTGTCGTTTATCGTTAAGGAGCTTAAGGAAAGTTTTGAATTATTTCCAAGAAATATCACAAGAGAATTTTTGACATTTTCCCATCAGGTTTACAATATTTTTGAGGTTAGATGTAAAAATTTTTTGTTTTTATCAACAAAACGTGATTAAAACGTATCCGGCAAAAATACCGGATAATGACACTTGCTCTACGTCCTTTCCTTTTATTGAGGAAATTAAATAAACAATTACCATCAATAATTAATGCAGCAAATGTGATAAACTTTCAATTACATACAACTCCGAGTAAGTAGGCATGTGAGATCTCTTTTGAAAAATGTATGGCGCGAAAAACATTTTTTTTATATTTGTTATTAATTTAGAAATATTTTCGTTTATTTAACATTATATTTATCTTTAGAATACTGTCATGGAGAATTTGAAATGCAGGATCCTAAATCTGAGGATGAAGTGTGGGTAAACTTATTTCTATTTGTCTCTCTAGAGTTTATATATTTATTTGCTTAACATATTTTTAAAAATTTTTATTACAATAGTTAGTAAAATCGATAGTTAATTTCTGTTTATAGTATAGTCAAAAGTTGGATAACGTAAAATTTATTTTTAGGGTTAACGTAACATTTATAGATAAAACGGGTAAAAAAGTGCCAATTAGAGGAAAAATTGGGGACAACGTTTTATATCTTGCTCATAGGCATGAAATAGAAATGGAAGGAGCTTGCGAAGCTTCTCTGGCTTGTACAACTTGTCATGTGTACGTTAATCATGATTATTTAGACAAACTTCCACCAGCTATGGAAGAGGAAGATGATTTATTAGATATAGCTCCGTTTTTAAAGGAAAATTCAAGATTAGGTAAGATTGCTTTTAATCTTTACAAGTTTCGACATAAACAAGTATAATTTCAAGCCTCTATGAAAATTTAGTATAATAAAATAAAAACTTTAATGAAGTATATTGTTCAGGTTGTCAAATAATATTGACCAAGGAATTAGATGGTATAGAATTGGAAATTCCTCAAGCGACTAGAAATTTTTATGTCGATGGACACACACCAACTCCGCATTAAGTCAATAAATTCTCAAGACTTACAAGTAAATATTTGTACATAAATATTATTGATAAGAATAAAATATTGTATCTCGTTCACAATATAACTTTTCATATAAAAATCAATTAAAACAAATTCTAATTTCATAGAAAAAATTAGCCATTAATAGGACAGGGTTGTTTCTAAATAAAAAGTGTCTAAATTTTAAAGGAATAGACATATTTTTATTTTCCTCTTAAAATGATTCATCATTTTGAAATGTGTTTAAAGAAGGTATACTGTGTATACTGGAAAAAACAAATTTCAAGTTTTCAAGCAGAGACTCATATAGTTCTTGTACATAGCAAATTTTTCTGATTTCACATAATGTCTTAATATATTTATTTTTCATACATCAGGATTATGGTACATATCTTTTTAATTACAATGATACAAGTTTTTTTTTTAGACATTTATGATATAATGTACTTTGTGGATTAAAATTTTACTCGTTTATCTTGCAGCGTTCATTTTGTGCTTGCAAGTTTGAAAAACGACGAGTTTCTAATCTTTCTTTCTTTGTTTATTTGGACCTTCCCTGTCAAATTCCTGCCAACAAAACATTGAAAATTGTGTAGGATTTTGGCAGGCGATTTATTTCGAAACATCCCAAATATCGGGACTTTGTTCGAGGGAAGATTTTTTTTTTCATTCTTCGTGTAATATTAATATTTATTTAATTTATACATGTATTATTTACTTGTGTGTCAATAATTATTATCGTCAAATGTTTGTTTTTGTTTTGTTTGTTTTAATCGTCACGGTTTGCATGCACTATAATATTTATATAATTTCCGTGTCGATCAATATAATTATAGACACATTGCATTTTTTTTACCATTCACTCTCGATTCGCAACATTCTTAATCGAAGCAACTTAAATTAATTTACAATCATCCATCCAGAATCATTCACTCATCGCACATACTCGCAGTGCTGCACCTTTCAAGTTGATTACTTGCGTATTCTCATTTGGTAAGAGACATCACAACTGCGTTATTGGGAAAATAGTTTTGTTTTGTTTTTTTTTGTACTTGTTTGTTCGTAACTAAAAATGTCAACAATATTGTACATTTATCATGTACACCGAGCGTGTGCTATTTGCGTGTCAATGCAATACTTGAAAAACAAAACTTTCTGGTAAAGCGACTACCATATTGACATCTAAACTAAATATTAGTTATGGCAGTAAATAATATTATTTACATGATCCCGTGCACAAATGCCAAATCAAATTATTATTTCAATCAGGACCTATTTAGGTCCTGAAAGTTCTAAAGGTGTCTCTAGGATCTTAAATTGGCTCTGATTGGAAAGAAAGATTCATTTCGTTTTCCCCAACCAGAGCAAAAGCATAATTTCCATATATAAATAAAATTAAAAAAAAAAACCTTCGCTTTTCGACGGAATAATGAAATTTTACTTTTGTCATGATACGCATCGTGTCATATCGACAATCAGTCAAAATTATACAATCAATGGCATAGAGAAGAAGAGAAATATAATTATTATAAATATGTATATCGTTGAGAGCAACCTGAGTTTAAGTCAAGAAAGGAAAAAAAAATCAAAAAAATTATAATCGAATCGCATTCGTGATTTGCAATCGCTCTTATCAAAGTTAATACTATTTAAATTCGTCAATCGCTTCAAGTGAAATTACAAATTACACTTTTTTTTCCCCATGAAACGAGACTTGATTTATTTCTCAGTGAACTTTTTTTTCATTAAAACACTGTGCACACGAGTGTACAAAATAATTTTTATATATCTCTATATACGTGCTATCCTAATTGCAAAAGATGAGCAGTGTACCCTTCTGAGCCCTTAAGAGGACACTGGCGTCTTTTGAAAAATACAAAAACTGTAAAAAAGTCAATACAAAAATTGAATACACTAATATTCATCTAAAAAAGCCTTTTCTTTGCATCAACACTCGAGAATTCCTTCCACTCGTTAATGCTCT
This sequence comes from Leptopilina clavipes, assembly GCA_001855655.1. Classification (NCBI taxonomy): domain Eukaryota; kingdom Metazoa; phylum Arthropoda; class Insecta; order Hymenoptera; family Figitidae; genus Leptopilina; species Leptopilina clavipes. Next base: position 131,816 of record JUFY01000040.1, read on the forward strand.
AAAAGTTAATGTAAGTATGACTTGCACCGCTGCACAACCAATGAAAGCAAAGTGCGCTCGCTTCATTTTCAAAAATTATCATTTTTTTTCCATTAACAATTGCAAATCAACAGTCGAGTAACATTTGTTTGTCTTTCTTTGGTCGCACATTTCTTTTTTCAACATTCCTTAATTTGTGAATTTAGAATATTAATATTATAATAATTCAAAAATAATTTCCATCCAAAAACAAGGATTAATCAATTCCAAGAAAAATAAGCATTGGAGTTTTTTTTTCACATTGTGATCACAATTCTCTGCAAACATTTTTTTTTGAAATTCTTTAATTTTCACAATTTTTTCCGCGAAGTTTCTTTATACAATAATAAAATACAATTTAATATTGTAAATAATTGTAAAATAGTAAAATTGACATTTTAATTGTATTTAAATTAATTGATTGTTAAATTTAAATTACAATTTGAAATGTTAATTTACAGTTTAGATTAAATTCGTCAATCGCTTCAAGTGAAATTACAAACACTTTTTTTTATACAGGAAAATTTATAAAACTTAGAAATTGTAAAATTAAAAATTCACATTTTTATAAAATAAGATCTAAATTTTAATTTAATCCCTAGGGAAAATTTAATCGAAAATTGAATTTTAGTGGAGGACTGTGATGTGAATTATGTATATTGAATTGTGGTCACTGTTTTAGAATCTACAGCTCGGTGACGTTTTCTATTAAGTGCATTTCACGCGTAAAACTCTTTTGTTTGTTTTTTTGTTTTAAATTATCTAACTATAAAATAAGAATACAAAGATGGCGAAACTTCAGCCTTGAGTTCTTCTGTAGGCTAAAGCGGAAATCTTATTAGTAGACTAGAAACGTACAGCAGAACCTAGCCCATTTATCTAGGAAATAAAAAAAAAGTCTTGAGAGCGAAATAATTTGATACTTAAATAGAACACAGAAAATTTTTTCTCAATAATTTTTCAAACTTTTATCACGTCAAACAATAATTGAATCTAATGGATTTACAAAACAAAACTTACAGTATTTAAAAACAATGTTAAATTTTTCCATCTTTTTTAAAACTATTTTATTAGATTTTTTACTTTTACTGTTTAGACTTTTTTTAATTGATGAAAAAATTGTTAAATTAAATAAATTTAAAATTAAAATGATTCATCAGCGAGTCATTGTTAAAAAAAGTAAATGCTAAAAAAAATTTTTCAATTAATTCAACTTGTTAAATCTACAATTTTTCGAAAATTGTACAATTTTAAATAATTTAGTTTTTATTGTAAGATTATATTTTTTTGTAAATTTCAGCAGAGACTAACGCACCGTGAACTATCTTAAAATTTAATATTTAAAATTAGTTTTAAAAAAAAATTGTTACCCGTTTCTTTTTAAAAGGCTTTTAAAAAATTTCTTTTACGTAAAAAGAAAATGATAGGTATTTTTTTTTTAAGTTCTGCATTTAGAATCTTAGTTTTCAGCTCAAAATGACTTTATAATTAAGAATAAGAAATTGAAATTTAAAAATGGGAAGTGGTTGTCAGTTAAGCCATCTGTTTATCAATATGCAAATCGTACTTTAAACGTTAATACTGTACATTACGACGGAAAACAATTCCAATTACGCGATTTAGTCTAAATAAAATTCGTTGCAAAAATATTTTGGCACTGCAGCTCCAATCCTTTGATTTTATACAAGCAGTACTCATTTCTATCCAAGTTTACTAGGATTAATGTGTACAAAGGTAAACGAAGACTTATATTTAAAAAAAAAATAAAAAATAAAATAAATAAAAAAATCGCATGTACTCGTTAAAAATGCTTGTGCTTGAGAAACAATCGATTGTCAAAATGTGAAAATTCGCAAAAAAGGAAGTACTTCTTAGGAGAGTAATGCCTCAAATAAAAAAAAATTTTCCTATATAATGCAAAGTCTCGAATATTTGTTTATACTTAAAAAAACTAAATAATAGAAAAAATCGAATCGAGACTTTGTATCGGCACTTTTTTCTTTTTCATTTTTTTTTTTTATTTTATCTTCCAAAAAATTTTTCCGCGCAATAACTTGAGGCAGTGCTCTTGATTAATTAAGAGTAAGTGCATTATGTCAGTTCGGTCTGCTTGTTTAGCTCTTTAACCACGTTAATGAAACCTAATGTTTCTAATGACGAGACTAAAACTAAGCAAGCAGATCAAGTTTCAAACATAGAAAATTCTCACGAAATGACAAATTTTCTTGTTTGTTTGTTTGTTTTTTGCGTTTTTTGTCAAAATCATTCAAAATATCGCGAATTATTTGAATGGAACAAAAACTTTTGGAAAAATATTTGTTAACACGTCTTGCGTTGTATGTTTATCAATTGACAATATATTGATTAAATAACAAAATCTACTTCTTGATTTACTTCCACAGCAGTGATCGAATCAAGACAAAAAATGCAATTTAAAAAAAAATGGAAAAATTTTCCTAATCACAGTTATTTATTTAAAAAAAATGCGAATCATTAAAGAAAACGATCAACGTTCGGAATAAAATTTCTACAAGAAAAAAACTTAACTTTAGAATGTTACTTTCCTTGTGTTTTTCTCCTTAGATTCGAACACTGCTAGCATTGATAATACTAACGAATCAAACATCAACTATATTATCATACTCGAAGGGGAGCGGGGGGGGGGGGATTTCTTTTTGCGTCTCTTTCATCAAGTACATCGACATAATGCAGCAAGCTAACAAATGACACGAAACTTACGGAACATTTACATATTATGTTGAAAAAAAAAGAATTAAATGCGTTCGGGTTGTGCTTGGGTTTTTGTTTGTCTCGTTCGTTTACTTTGAAAATAAAAAATAATTTTTCTTTTTTTGTAAGTCACCTTCTCAGTGATGACGTTGATGAATAAGCGCATGAACAGGTAGCTGCCTGCCCCTTTGGTATCTCTGACATCGTCCCAAATTTAAATCGTGACACTCATAGACATTTGCTATGGTATTACGCGAGGAATTATAACGCGACGATTCAACTGAGAATGGGCCAGAGATATCAAAGGGCTCCTCCAGTTATTCCATTGGATGATGACGACCACCGCAGATTCCGCAGGACATTCCACACCAATGTACGGCTCTTAATGGAGGATAAATCCACAAGCAAGGAACAATTAACGATAGTAAAGCTAAGCCTAGCCATCGTCGTCCACATCCTTCCTCCGTACTACAACTAAACAATTTTATTTTAATTATAAATTTCATATCAAGACCAAATGAAAATTTAGAATTTAACGCAGAAAATTGATGCGTCACCTATAAAATTAAAATTTTCTTTCTGTGACGAAATTGTATAAAAATTTCAAGTGGAATTTCATGAAGAACGTGATAATTAGAAAGAAAAGGAGAAGTCTAATTAACGAAGTGATAAAAGGTGATTAAGACCCATTAAATGTTGAATTCTCGAGTAATTTTAAAGACTAAAAAGGTTTCTCTTCAAATTGGAATTATACAAAGAAATAAGTTAAAAAAAAGAAGTAACTTTAATAAAAAAAGAGAAATAATTTCAAAATGAAAAATAAACGAATATGATTGAAAATTTATAAATCTATTTTAATGAAAATAATATAAATATAAAAGAAATTGCATACCTGCACGGATTCTGGGCAAAATCTCCTTCGGCGTCACTCATGCAATGATAGAGCATACACTGTGCACAGGAGAGACATGATACGGAAGCAATTCCCCGTCTTATTGGATCTGGTGCATATTCACAGGAACCACGTGGATTATGTTGTTCCGAATATAATTCTTGGCAATGTTTACATCGAAAGCGTATATTACGTTTCGCAGTGTTTTTCGTCGGTTGTGAAACAATAATGTCTGGCTTCTTCAATGAACTGGTCGAATTACGTCGATCGAGCCGATCAGTTTTATGATCGTCAATCACAGGATACAAATACTCATGATTTAATGTCGTAAGTTGTACGTAGGGATAATTGTCAGATGTCGTGTCGGCCGCTGACTCTAGAGGATGATGCGACAGGGGCACTTTCATTGACGATTCACTAATATAAGGTATAGATCTATGCGATTCCGAAAGATCTGAACAATGAGATTGATAATTTGTCCTTCTTACTATTCCACAAGTGTCCGATGTTTGCCTTTGATCGGTGGGATCCACTGGTAGATTAAGTGTCTAAAATGGTAATTTTTTGTTAATTTATTTATTTTGCGTTAAATAGGTATAATTTTTTTCGCCTTGCTTATGTTTATATTTACCATAAAAACATCATCCTCCGCAACGCCTGTTAGGTCATCATTTAATGTCGTTTCAGCAAGACCTGTCAATAATGTTAATTCAGTTTAAAAAAAAAAATTGGATATGTTGTGATAATTAAATGTATTAATTATTAATACTGAATGAAAAATTGATACCTCAGATTTATTTTATATTTTAAAAAAAAATGTAAATTAACTAAAGAAGTTAAAATTGAATTTGAAATTATAGTTCAATTAAAATCAAAGTGGAATTATTATAACATTTTTAATTAATTTTTTTTAAACAAATCAATAAAGTTGAAATTTTGACTGAAAATTAGACATTACTGACCTTCTAAAAGTTCTTCAACTGCAGTTCGTACTCCCTTGTCAAAAGCACGTGCATCTGCAGCAGTTTGAAATGTCAGTCCAAATTTCTTCTCTCCTGTACGCCAGTGATGAAATGTAGGCATGACTTTGTTGTATTCAAAATCTTTCTTTATAGTACAGCTAAGAACCACCTGAAAATTGATAAAAATTAGAAAATGTTTTCTAAATTGTTAAATATACAAGAAAGATTTGATAAGAAGGAGAATAAAATTTAATAGCTCACCGACTGATCTGTAATTCGTTTCCCAAAGATGAGGTATTCGTGTTTTCTTTTCGGTGCACCAGGTGGTGATGTACCGGACGATGCATGACTCTGATTATTGGTGTTCGTAGTTGTTGTTGTTTGCGAGGAATTAGTCGTTGAAGGTGCCGGGGTGATAGTGGTTGTTGGTATACTGGTGCCATTAGTTGTGCTTAATTGATGTCCACCTCCAGGGACAAGTCTTCGTCTCACTGAAACATTTGCCAAACCTCCACCGCCCAAGGGTACCCAACCTCCGGAACTGTCATCCCGTGTCATCACCTGTGCCCGTACCCTCACCAAATAATTACCACTGAAAATTAAACAAAGACAAAATTAGTCTTTCATTTCAACAAACCAAAGTCGATAATTACTTTTTTCCTCAAAAAATGAAAAAGAAGTTAAGAGTTTATTTTCAAACCCATTTTTCTTTAATAAGTATTATTATATCTTCTCATTAGTAATTTGTTTCTTTTTGTAAATGAAATTCAAGTGAATTGAAAATTACTTAAAAAACTATTTTATAACCTAGAAAACGTATCAATTTTACTATTACTCTTAAAATTGTCTCAACAATCAATGTGAGATCATTAAACGTCAAAAACGTACAGTACTGTCAATTCTCTAGGAACATCATCATTTCAAAATTAACAATTGTTTTTAGCATTTTGCTTTGACAGTTTCGATCAGCTGAACATTGAAAACTTGTCACTTGACGTTTCCGAAAGTACCAAACAAGGATCGTTTCGTGGGAGTCACAAGAAGGGCGTTGAATCATGAGAATAATTCCTAAAATGAAAGGGAGGACACAGGTACACGATGACATATGATACACGCCATAGATAATAGATGATTGCATTCATGTGCTCATCTGCTTGAATAGGGAGGAGAAAAAGCATGACACACATTAATATTATTATAAATGTCAATATAATCAATTCTGGGAAATTATTGAACGAAAATTAGTTGAAAATATCGGGAAATTTTAAAGAGGGTGAGAATTGGTTGAGCTTGAACATGGAGCTACGGCTGCTTTTCCAATAAAATCTAAAATGGAGGAGACGCAGTGGAATCTAGAAATTGCAGGGATATTGAATTTTATGGATTCTTTTCTTTTTACTTACTCCTCCGACGCCTCTGTCATGGTCCGAGTTATCCAAGTTCTTACACTTTTTCACACACTTCACCATTTTCGTTACATTGAGACATTCGCAGCTAGTTCTCGACACTTCACTCTTTCTTTTGACCAACTACAGGAAGCACCCACCGCACCCCCGCACACCACACTGCAACTATGAACAACGCTAACGAAGCCCCGCGAATTTCATGTTTGAAATTCCTAGAGAAAAGAAGTGGGTGATCACAAGGGAAGTTGAGGATCAGTTACATTTAAAGTGGGGGAAAGGGTAATTAAAGGAGTGTATCAGGAAACGAGATTTGATAATGTGGTAATAACTGATAGGAAAGGATCTAAAGTGCCAAACTTTTTTTAACTTGACAATGTCTCACTTCACAGTCATAATTGAAAAGTTAGCCCACCCATTTTCATTTGAATCTCGTAAACTTTAAATGATTTTTTTCAAGATTTTTGTGTCATACTATTACTTTATGTGTTCTAAACTAAATGCTTCACACATTTTTCTCCGAATTAACTATAATATGAATAATTTCTAAATTACCGACTGACAGACAACTATCGGTAAATTTGCTCTTGAGACATGTTTCCGAAAATAGACACATAAATTCGGCGCTGTCAGTTGCTTGAAGTTGGTTAGAAAGGTTAGTTTTCATGTTGGACAAGAAATAATTAAGTTTGTCTCATATCACTATTTCTCTAAGCGAGTCGACAATCTATACAATTTTTAAATCTACATCCCCTACATCCTATCAACACGTGTTAGTGTTTTCGGTTGTTTTCTGATTGTCGTAATAATAATATTCAATTCTAAATGAATTAAAACAGTTTTAGAAATAAAGACGAAAACGAAGAAAAGGATTTAGGAGAAGCAACTCAAAATGAAGAATTTAACACTTTATAATCAAGAAATACGTGAACTTTCTAAACGTGACTTGTATTCTACTGATGGCTCATCACTTTGCAATTATTGCATAGATCTAGACAATGATGATTTTTATGTTGCAACAGAGGACAATTTTTATCAAATACCGTCTGATATTGAAAAACCTGAAAATGTTGTAAATACCGGACATTGTTGTCGGATCATTGGCATGTTCACTTTTTTGAACAGAATTTATTATGCCTCTGACAGCGGTTGTTTATTTTGCTTTGATATTCTTGATCCTGAAAATTTTGTCTTTTATGAAGAACTAAATGTCGATTTACATTGTATGAGTATTAGTCCTGATATGGATATTATTGTCGTTGTTACTAAAGAAGGACAAATCATTACACTTGATTTATCTTTAGAACTACTGTCAAAGGTAATTTTATTGCAATTTTATTTATATTTCTAATTCCTCTCTATGCGTTCTCCCTAAAAAGTGATTCTTTCTTCAGGTTGATTTATTTTCATCAAATTTTGGCGAGAAGCAATTCGTGACTGTCGGATGGGGTAAAAAGGAGACACAGTTTCATGGATCAGAGGGCAAAGCAGCTGCAAGAATGAAACAAACTGTCATTACAAAATCAGAAACCGATGATGGAAAACCAAGAGTAACTTGGAATGGTGATGGCACAATGTTTGCCGTTAGTTTTATAAACAATGAATCGAAAACACGACAATTTAAAGTTTACAATCGTGAAAATGTTTTACAATACACGAGTGAATTATTAGATGGTTTAGAGGAAAATATCTCTTGGAAACCAATGGGTAATTTAATCGCCACCACGCAAAAACAACCCAATAAGCATGTCGTCGCTTTATTTGAAAAAAATGGTTTAAAACACAGAGAATTCGCTTTACCTTCAAATCTAAAACTAAAGGTTGATTTTAACAAACATTTTTTGTCGCACTATTAACTATTTAATTCATCATTTATATTGATACAAATATTTCTTTCACAGATCATAGATTTACTCTGGTCGGACGATTCGGAAATTTTAGTAATTTGGTGTAAAAATTTGGAAACAGATGAAACACTTGTGCAATTGTGGACTGAGGGAAATTATCATTGGTATTTAAAGCAATCCCTGAGGTTTGATAAAGACACACCGGTATTTCATGTAAAATGGAGTAGTGCTTCAAAATCTGGCAATAAATTAATAATTTTAACAGAAATGAATTTAATAACGTACACTTTCCATTGGACAGTGAATTACAGTCGTGGTCAGGATTCGTCTGATAAGGCAATTGTCGGTGTAATTGATGGCGAAAAAGCATTGATAACAAGTTTTAAAGATGGAATTGTTCCACCGCCAATGTGTCAGGAAAGTTTGGAAGCAAATGGAATGATAAATTATATTCTCTTTGCACCAGATGAAACTACAATGAAATCATCAATCAATTCGAATGCATTAATTTGCATTTTAGATGATTATCGAATGTCTCTTTATGTAAATTCAAATGTAAGTAGCAATTTTATTTAAAAATACATCTAATATTTTTTTTAGCATAATAATTTTCTTCCATTTTAGTTTATTGATACTTTTTTCTATTGTAATAAATATTTTTCAGGAATCGTATCTGAAATACAAATTCGTCAAAACGTACGATGTTGAATGGGAAAATAGTGTTTTGAATAAAAATGTGCCAATGAGTCTCCATCATTTTTTGTGGTTCAAGGAGGATAGAATTTTATGCTCTGCGCCAAATAATTCATTCTGCATTATTCGACTGGAAAATTTAAATAATACAGAAGTGGATAAATTTTTCATTGAGTAAGTTTCTTTTTAAATTTTATTTTTTTTCGTTTAAATCTGAATTTGAGAGTTTATATTGAATAAATAATTACAGGAAAGTGAAAAATTTTGATGGAGCAATACAGCACATTGTTCCTTCGCCAGATAAAGATTCAGCTTATCTTATTGTCAATGGCACTGTTTTACGTTACATTGGTGATGAATTTATTCCAACGGGTATAAATTTACCGGACGCTTGCAAGAAAGTTGAAATTATTGAGATCGAGAAAAAGCACGTGATTATTTCTCTCAGTCTAAGACATCGTTTATTTATCGATGGAAAGGAAGTTTGTAACAATGTCACTTCATTTTATGTTCATTCTGATTTTTTACTACTCACAACTTTACAACATTCCCTGATATGTTTCCCTCTGAATAAAAAAGGCATTGGACAAATAGCCTTAAATGATTTGACACTCAAACCATGGGAAAACGGCAATAGTGAAATATTACATTCAGGTATGATTTCTTATATTTATATATTTAAATTCAATATTTAAGAAAGAAAATTACAAAATTAGAGTGAAGAGTGAAAATTGTAATTTTTTTTTAGAATTGAGTATCAGACGTGTTGAAAGAGGATCGATTTTAGTTCGTGCAATTCCAAAAGATGCGCAAACAATTTTACAAATGCCACGTGGTAATTTAGAGTGCATTCAACCTAGAGCTCTATCTCTACACATAATTGGGACTTATATTGACAATCAAAATTATAAGTCAGCTTTTGATTTGATGCGAAAACAGAGGATAAATTTAAATTTACTTTACGATCACAATCCAAATTCATTAATAGAAAATGCAAAGCAATTTGTTAATAATATCGATAATCCAGCATGGTTGAGTTTATTTCTTTCTGAATTGAAAGAAGAAGACGTGACACAAACAACATACGCCAGTAGTTATCAAACACAAAAAATTGAAAATAATCTCAAAACCATTGAAGAAAGGGGAATTGAATTGAAATTCAAGGTGAATAGAATTTGCGATATTTTGAGAAATATAATGGAAGAAAGACAAGATTCAAATCGTTTTATTCAACCGATTTTAATAAGTTTAGTGAAAAAGCAACAAACAGTTGCGTTTGAGGATGCATTGAAAAAATTGAAAGAAATAAGAAACAATGAATTGTCGACGAATAATGGTGAACGTGTTTCTGGTGAAGAAGCATTGAAATATTTATTATATTTAGTTGACGTGAATGTTTTATTTGACACGGCTTTAGGAATGTATGATTTTGAATTGACAATGTTTATTGCTCAAAAATCGCAAAAAGATCCAAAGGAATATATTCCATTTTTAAATCATTTGAAAAATCTTGAGGAGAATTATATGAAATTCCATATTGACAAGCATCTCAAACGTTACACGAAAGCTTTGGAACATATTGCAAAATTAAATGAAAAATTCGACGAATGTTTCGAATTCATTAAGAAACATGATTTATACATGAAAGCTCTTAATTTATTTAATCCACGAAGCATTGAATATAGAGAAATTGCTAAAGCTTTTGGGGAATATTTTATAAGTAAATCGAAATATCGAGAAGCTGCAATTATGTTTCATAAAGCTGAGTGCCTTAAGGAAGCATTGAATGCTCATAAATTAGCCGGAAACTATCAAGAAGTTATAATCACAGTACTTAAAATGAATTTAAGGTAATTTAATTATTATTTTATTTATCTATTTTATTACATAAAATTAAATATGTAAAAAAATTTTTAGTTTAGTCGAATCGTATGAAATTTACGAAGATTTGGTGAATCAATTGAAAGAAAATAAGAAATACAAAGAAGCTGCAGAAGTATTAATGCACCATTTAAATAAATCAGAAGATGCAGTTGCTGTTTTATGCGAGGGTAAAGTTTGGAGGGATGCTTGGAAAGAAACGTATTGTATGAAACGCATGGATCTAATTGGTGAGTTAATTATGTTTATATTAAAATTTAATTATCTTTTAATTTTTTAGTAAAAGAATATTGTTTTAATACTTAATATTTTAATACTCGTTTTTAATTAAACTTTTTTTAAATTTTAGAGACGCATGTAAAACCAGGAGTGCATGAACATGCAAAAGATTTAATTTTACATATCGAAAGAACCAATGGAGAATTCTGTAAATATAAAAATCGATTAGCATTTATCAGAACGGACGAATATAAAAGACAAATGCAAATGAAAAATGAAATTCGTTTTGATAATGAGCCCGATGCTGCGCTGGGATTTAGTGATTTGATAAGTGAAACTTCAAGCGTTGCAGGTTCAACAGTAACGAAAACATCTCAATCTTCTCGTTCCTCCGGGTATTTATTTTTTTAAATAATTAATAATTTATTATTTTTGTACACTCTCGTCGTAAACTTTTTAAACTAAAATAACCCCAGATGAAAAATTATTATTTATTGTTATAAATTTAACTATATATATATTAATATTATTATGAATATTATACTTTAACGTTTGAATATTTCTAGGAGAACGTATAAATCGAGTAAAAATCGTAGAAAACACGAGCGCAAACTTTTGAATTTGAAGGAAGGAAGTATTTTTGAAGATTTGGCGTTACTTCGAACCTTGCATGAAATTATCGTCAGGATCTATGCACAGAAAGGTTTAAATTAATTATAGCAAAATATTTTATATTAAAAATTTATACTCACTGAATTTCTTTTCAAATTTAATATTGAAATTAGAAATAAATAATTTTATACCTTTTTTTTCAACAGGCGAAGTGTCCTTAGTTGCAGAGATGCTTTTGAATTTCAGTAATGAAAAACTTGGAGAGGAATTAAGCAACGTTTATTGTTCATTCTTAAATTTGATTGAACGTGCAAAATACGAAATTTGGAATAAAAAGGATATTGACGAAAAACTGGCAATGGTAATTAATTAAACAAAATTAAAAATTTTTCTTTTTTAATTGTAAAAACAATATTTCTCATTATATTTGCTTTTATTTAACAGGCAAATGATGATTTGGAAAATACACAAAATCCACTACCAAAAAATTTAATTGGTAAGTTTTTTTTTCAAATTCCACTTGTTAATAATTATTTAATAATTGTTCGTTTTTTCAAATATTTTAATTAAAAATTAATTATTCCAAATTTTTTTCAGAGCCTACAATATTTTATCCGCCTGAAATCAAATCAAATTCTTTGGGTCTTGATATGTTTGTATCGAAGAAAATTGAAATGACTTAACTTTTTTATAACATTAAAAGTAAGTAACATTTTTTTTAAAAAAGAATAAATTTATTCTTATAGTTTTTAAAATAATTCTATTTTCGTTTGGAATTATTATATACAGTCGAATTTCGATAATTTGAATTTTCTCATTCCCGGATGAAGTCCCATCCTATGATCCTTTTTTGAATTTCACAATATTAATATCGAAATTTGACTGTATTTTCAGTTATTGATATTAAAATTTGAATTTCTATTCATATTCATAAGTAAAAATATTTACCTATTAGTGAAAATTTAATTAATTACGTGAAAGGTAATTAAAGAAGAAAAATTTTGATAAATGATGAATTTATTTACAAAATGGCAGACTAAATAGTTTTCATTCCTAGAATATTTTAAGGTCAGTCGGTCGATAGTACTACGAAAAATTGACTATGAAGAAAATCAAAGAAACGCTTCACATTTAGTATCCTCTCGTTATTAATATTTTTCTCTTATTTTCTCAACGTGTTTTTTTTTTTTTTTTTGTTATGCCTTTTCAATTTTACATTTTGTCATTTTTAATTCATCTGTGATTTTTAAAGCGTACAACGCATGGCATAGTTTTATTTAAATTGATTCAAGTTGCAATATATATTTGCCACATTCTTAAAATCTATTTATTATTTTTTTTTTGACAATATACAATATATATCTATATAAAAATAAAATAAACAAAAATTGCGTGCTGTGGGCAGTGAGAGTTAACTATCGACAGTTGTATTTATGAAAGCTTATTTTCTTTCAAATAGTGCCAAATTTATAAAAAAAACAAAAGAATAGTTTTGTCGAAATTATTAAAATTCGGTAATCCATCGATAGGTCAGTCTCTAGCCTCATATCACCGACGTTAGCAAACTAGTCATTATTTCTATATTTAGATAATTAAAAATCCGAAAAAAATTGTGTCTCACGTCAAAACGTCAGATACTCTAATTAATGACTATCGAATTATTTTTTCTTTCTCAAACACACATACTTGTCTTTCATAAGCACGTTTATATATTAAAAAAGCAATATTCAAGCTATCTTCGCTTAGGAAGAAACTTAATAGAAACATTTTTCGTAAGAATAGAAATTCATAAGTTTTCTTCTATTAAATTTTTTTTTTTTTTTTGTTCAAAAAATGTTTCCATAATTCATAAAAAAATTAAGCTGAGAATGGCTATAGTAAGTAAAAAATAATTTCATATTCGTCGATGCATTAAGGCTGAAATAATTACAGTGATTAAAAGTAAACAGCTTTGCAGTTTTTTTTTTTAAATGTCAAATTACCGAAAAAATCTATTGTAAGTAGGAATCTAAATACACCTTTCTCCACGTAAACAGTTACCATAGGGAAAAAAAAATAATTTTCTTTATGATATATTCTTGTTTCATTAAACGAAACAATTTCGTGAATAGTTCAATTTTGCATGCAGAGAAATATTGACTAAGGTATTGAACATTACCTCTTTAAATTCACAAGAGTTTATCTGTCGTTTTCCTTTAAAACTAAACTCAATTTAATATAGTATATTTATAAATATATTACACATTTCAAGCCTGCTTTTTCTTTGCCAATGCAATCATTGTTGGTGATTTGAGTTCCGTTCGTAAACTGACTCTCATGTGTTTTGTTAATGTATACTTCTTTTTCACAGCTTGGTACTTGCTTTTATCTGCTTCCAATACAATTGAGGCAATCTCATGCACTACCGGCAAAACATCTTCCCTTTTATATGTTGTATAATACCTCAATGTTGTTGTCCAAATTTCTTTCCCCACGTCGCAATCTTCATTTCCAATAACACTGAAATTTTTATTGCAAAAAAATTAGAGCAAACTAAGGGACATTTTTTATCCATTTTGAAAATTAATTTTAGAAATTTAGGATTAATTATATAATAATAGTTTGAAGAAAGGTACTTACAAGAAAGATAGATAAATAGCTGCTGCTGCAATTAGACTAGGATGATAGTGACTTGTCTCATAATTGAGAATACTCAGCTCCAAAAAATACTTTGCCATTGTGTGATGAATTCCAAGAGCCTGTGTTGAAAATTAAAAAAATAATAATAGAAAATTTTAAGCATTCATTTCGAAAAAAAACATTTCGAAAATTTGTAAATACCTTTCCAGCTTTGCTGTAACGTCTCAAAAAATGAAGAGGCAGAGGTTTTCCAAAGGAGTAGTTTAGCGTTCTAACGATGAGCATTTCCATTTGTAGAATTTCCGTTTTCGAGTAAGCATTATCAGTGATATAAACAAAATCACTAATGTCTGGAGAGTACATTTCCTCGTACTTGCTTGCTATAAACATGGCAGTAACTCCTACTAGTTGTAATCTTTTTTTATCTATCGAGCGGAACGCCTGAAAAGAAAGTAAATAAAATTAAATTCAAAAACTTTATAATCGAACACTAAAATTAAGAATTAAAAAAAATTAAAAATTTAATTAATGTTTTCTAATGAAACAAACCTGCAAAAAGCGATCGATGATAGAAGTAGTTAGATAAAGTGTTTCTTGCATCAAGCGAAATTGTTGATGTACTTCAACTAGCCAGTCAACAAGAACTAGCCTCATTTTTGGCGTAACCTCTTGTCCAGCCAAAAATCCTTTTTTTATAGGATATTCCCTTTCTAATTTTCGTAGATAATCGTAAATATCATTACTGTAAATTGACACTAGGATGGGATTCTCTTTGTCATCTTCGTCGATATCCTCTACTTCTAAGAGGTCAGATGAAAAAGATTCAACTTCTTTCCTTAATTCAACTTCCTTTCTTATTTCAGAGATGACATCAGTTTTTACCACTGGTTTTACAACTTGAACTGGTAGTTTGTCTAATAGTTTTTCCGTATCCTTGTTTGTGCATTGTTCCTTTAATGTTGGCTTCTTTTGTGCATTAGCAGGCAGTAAACTAGATTTATGAATTGGATCAACACCTCGATGAATTGTTACTTTATTTCCAATTTCACCCAAAGCCGGTCTTCGCGATGGTTTTGGAACACCAAGTGCTGTTGTTTTAGCATTTTTCGTATTCTCCTGGTTCAGGATATTCTGAAAAAAATTGGAAAAAAATCTTATATTTTTTCTTTAAAAAGAAAATAAATCCTATTTCATTTATTTATTTTGTTAAATAAACGGGAATATTTTCTGTAGATTTTCTCTAATTATGTTTGATATTAAATTAAACAAAATATAGGTAAATATTTTGATGTTTGTTTCGATATAGGTGTGAGGTCAATGAAGCATTTTCCCCCAACAAAGTAATATAATCGATTTTGAAGAAAATAGTTGCGATAAGTTTAAAAAAAAATTTGGATTATAAAAAAATGTAAATAATTAATAATGATTATTATTATTAATAATTATTATATTATCGTTTTAAAAAGCAAACACCGAGACATTACTGTCAAGCCTCTTATTAGAATCAAGAATGACGTAAGATCCCTTTTTCAATTAATATTAGAAAAAAAACAAAAAAATTGAGAATATCTCTTGTCAACCCTAAATTCTAAATAAATTCCCTAATTAGAAAAATATATCAAAAATAGAATTGGCGTGGTTTTTTTAATGTAAATTACAAAGAGGGCATTTAAACGACTCTTTAACGGTCACGCGTTCCCCCCTATAGTGAAGCATTTTCTTTTCTTTCGTGAAAATATTCAAGACTTACCGTAACTGCAGTCCGATTTCTCAATGCCATTGTAATTTTTATTCTTGGGAAAATTAAAACTGCTCAAGAGATGGTCCTAAAACGAAGCCAAAGGCAACAAATGATATAACGGACTTCTGAATAACGTCTCTGTTTGAATTTGTTTAGTTGCTGACTGTTAATAGGCGAGATGAAGGTGGAGGGAAAGAGGAATGAGACACGCCGGAAGTTAGAGCCGAGGTTTAACGAAATTTGCCGACTTTTATCGATTCGACAGGGTTTTTAGAAGTTTGATTGGTCAAATGGGTTAATTTTCATGAATGATATAAAATGATTGGTTAGATTTAATTCTGGTAAAGTCACAAACATTGTCAGTGTGTATTCGGCCTAAGTTTATTTCAGTTTCTTTTTTGTGTCATGAATTCAAAATATTTAGCTCAGTTTAATCAATGTAAAAATTCAACAAATTAGTTTATTTCAATAAATTTTTGAAAATTAACTTACCTCTCTTTAGAATCTACTTGTGTTTTATATTCTTTAATCTTTTCATTAATCAGTTTCTCAATATGAAGAGGTTATGTGCACTGAAATTTTGACTTCGCGACGTTTGTCATTTTTGTTCTTTTTTTATTGTTATTACTGAATGTTTTTTTGTTGTTATATTTGACAATTTTAGCTAATATTTAATAGCATTATGTCGATCAATGTTGATATTAGATTAAAAAGAGCTAGTAAAATATATCACGAAGGGGTTAGTTTTCAGAATTTATAATTATTGCGCATTTGAAACAAATGTTTTTCTAATTTTTTCATGATTCTTCTTTTTTTTCAGGAAAGTATCACGGGTTTAATTTTGATACAAACGAATTCTGATATCAAGCATGATGGTATATTTCTGACAATGGAGGGCTGTGTTAATTTACAACTCAGTTCCAAAACAGTTGGCATATTCGAAGCATTTTACAATTCTGTAAAGGTACAATATACTATTATTGAAACTAAAATAATTAACAATAATGGTAAGATTGTTTTTTTTAAATAAATTATTTTCATATTTCAGCCGATACAACTCGTGCAATACACATTGGATGTTGCTCCATCGGGGAAAATTCCAAGTGGCAAAACTGAAATACCTTTTGATCTTCCCCTAAAACCTCGTGGCAGTAAAACACTCTATGAAACATATCATGGAGTATTTGTGAATATTCAATACATGATTCGCTGCGATATTAAAAGAAATTTTCTCGCCAAAGATGTAAATAAATCATTAGAATTTATTGTGGAGGATAGAACTTGTCCTAAATTGTCCACTGAGCAAATAAAACCAGTGCCATTTAAAATTATGCCAGAATCAATTCACAACACAAGGGAAAGAACAAATTTACCTCGATTCTGTATTTCTGGGAAATTAAATTCACTGAGTTGCAAATTATCCGAACCATTAACAGGAGAGGTTAGAATTAAACATATCTACTTAGAACTATTTTTAAAAAACTGAAATAATTTTACCGAAATTTGTTTTATTTTTGTAGGTAACTATTGAACATTGTGAGGCTGTGATAAAATCCATAGAATTACAACTTGTGAGGGTAGAGACTTGTGGATGTGCCGAAGGATATTCAAGGGATGGTGAGTATTAAAAGAAAAATTTATAATATTTCAAAGTTTTAGGGATTAAACAGGATCGCTTTTTAGCTACCGAAATACAAAATATTCAAATTGGGGAAGGTAGCGTTTGTACTGGTCTTCCAATACCGATTTACATGATATTTCCACGTCTATTTACTTGTCCGTCACTTACAACAAGTAATTTTAAAGTTGGTAAGGAAATTAGAATTTAGAATCTAATAAAAGTGCGATAACTTTCCAAATTAAAAAATTTAAAAAACGATAGGATTGTATTATCAGGACAATTAAAAAGTATACATAATAGAAAGTTATCGAACTTGTTCGCAATTGTGCGAAATTATCAAAGAATGGCGATAATGCATTCTTCATTTTTCAGAATTTGAAGTTAATCTTATTATCGTGTTCGAAGACGATTATTTGGTAACTGAAAACTTCCCAATAATTTTAACGAGAAACTAATAGAGACGAAATGATCAACGAACAAATGAGGGATATTGGTATAGTTACATAGAATAATTATTTATCTATTTTTCTAGGAATCGTTTAGGTTTTTAATCCAAGTTCATCCTAATTTTTACCCCCCGTCCTTGTTATTTCCATCGCAATTTTTTTTTAGAAATTCTTTCTTAGATGCAAAAATTTTCTTTAATTGTTTTTGAATAGGCTCCTTTGTCGATTATTCGTTAAGGTTAATTTCATTATACTTCTCAAATTGTTAACTTTTGTGAAATTTTGTCAGAGAAAAAAAATGAATCGTGAGTGGTAAAAAAACGGCAATATTTATTTGTATTGGAAATAGTCGATAAATACAAAACAATTTTCGTAATAATAATTTTCCTATTCGAAGCCTGCTCTTTGTATAAATAATTTTAAATACTTTTCGACGTGTTTGTTATGCGTTAAGCCAACAGAAGCTAATAAGACGACGTAGCCAAGAACGAAGGTCAAAAGTTTGTGTTTTCGGAACCATGCGAGCACGCCTGTTTTCTTTGACTCTCTGAAAAAATGTCGTTTTGAAACTTAACTTTCATCTTTAGATTTCAAATAATCTATATTACCTTGACGAATTAAATTCTTGACTATAGATGAGTAGATAGCGAATTCGTACTAAATCACTGTTGGTCACAACATAATATTTATTTGGAACCTTTCCACCAACTGCATCTGGTATCACACTCCTTCCCTTTTCAGCTTGATGGAATAATTAAAATCTTTTTAAAATTGTTTAGGGTTTTTAAAAAAAAGAAAATAGGTTTCTATTTAATTTTTTATCGTTTTGAAATAATTTTTTCCGCTAATTACCGGAATCCCCTCGTTTTACGCCAGGATGATTAATGAGTTCACATAGTGCAACGCAACTCATTTTGCTGCCTAGGAGACTTCCACCCCAGCCATAACCAACAGGACTGTATGGTAAACTGACTCCTAATTCACTTGATAAATAAATTCCATTGCCAAACAGAGGATTCTAGAATCGGAAAACAAAATATCAATGATCAGAATCATTATTTGAAATTAGTGACATTTTTTTCTTGAGAATTACATTACTTTGCACATATTTTGTTGTAAACCATAATGCAAAATAGAGTGAAAATTTTCTATTCGACTGCCATGATAGGCATAAAATGTTGCATGACCTCTGGCTGCTGTTTGCCATTTTTCCTCTGATGTGGAATGTTTCATACATGCAATTTGAAAAATTAAATTCGGTGGAGCAACTTGCATTTCCGATGGAACTTTCTTTAATACTGTTTCAAACTGAAAATTCCAAAAAAAAATTATATTAAAAATGGATAATTAAAATCTTTTATCGAAAATTAATTCCAAATACGTACGGATTCTTTGCTAACACTTTTTATATGAGGATCTCGTAATTTCACCAATAACCAATATAGTAATTCTATCGCTGGACCATAATTTTCGTAAACATTCGGCTCATGAAGTTCATGATAAATTATACTTAATGGTGGAATTGTTTCCAACATTTTTCTCTGAAAATTTATTGTAATTATTTAATTTCGTTAAATTAAATCTAGTATAGTTAAATGAAAACTTGAGGAAAAAATTTAGTTATACCAAAGCGTCAATGTCCTTGCATTCTTTCCTTATATACATTGGAGGAAATGGTTTGAGACAAGTGTCATATCGATAAGTGTGACAGGCTGCGATAAATAATGACAATTTTAAGTCTGCAGACTTGGGATCTTTTTCCAGTAAATGCTTTAGTGAAAGTATCTTCTTTTCAATATCTTCTTGTAATAATGATTTTTCTATCAACTCCATTTGATTTCTCTGCCCATCAATTTTGTAATGTTTAGAAGATATTTCTTCCTTATTTGAATTCTTTTCCACAGAGGCCATAATAATAAAGCAAACAGCAGCACCTGAAAAAACAGTCATTTAATAATTATCCCGAATTAAAAATATTGGTTAGTTTAAACATTAATTACATTAATTCTAAATTTAACGATAAATTCCTTACAAAATAGTAAACATTTTCATTAAAAAAAAATGTCACCAATTTCTAGCAAATTAGCATAAATAAATATCACGTGATTTAATTTGTCAGTCAAATTAAATTTTTCGTCATCGTTTAGTCATATTGACAATATTTTTTTTTTTTAAGTAAAAATTGTTATTGAGTATGGTTAAAAATTGATTTAATGTTTGTGTAAACAAGTTGTATAGACACGTCGAGATATTTGATTCTGTAGTCCTTCAAAAGGAAATTTACGTGTCATCATCATTGATGATAAAGTGTCACAATCGGGTTATTTCTATGTAAATATTTCATTTTTATGATAAAAGTCATTACGTGAAGTGATAAAATATTTCAACACTGGCAAACAATTGTACAATTTTTGATGTTCGATTATAGGGAATTAATTTATCAACTTGATTTCATAATTAAAAATTAAATTAACTTACTTATACAGGGAATTTGTCCTTAAATGACAGAAATCATTTTTTTCTTATTAAAAACTTTGAATCATTTGCATCAAATGAAGTCACAATAAAATTGTTTCGCGTCGTCTTTTGTTATGTCTACGAAACCTGTCTGAAGTGAGGTACTATGAACTCAACTATATTAAAATTATTTTTTGACAAGAAATTGCATTTTTAGAGGAAAAGTATGTTGTATTTTCAATATTTTTCTATTTAGATTTTATGATTATTTTATTGTTTGACATATTATTGTTAGGTGGTATTATTTTTCATACATTTTAAATGCAAAAAATTATATTTATTAAAATTGCAAACGATAGAAATAATTGAATTTTCGCGCCAAGTATAAGTGCGCCATCTACAACTTCCATACCTATTTTTGATTGGCTGATGGAAAAGTTTTCTTTAGAAACTTTTAAATATTTCAAAATTAGCGCCAAAATTACATTTCCGTCAGCACCAAAAGTCACTAGACAAAAAATTTGCATTTTTCAGAAAATGCATATTCATACTTTATGATATTCTCAGGATTATAAAGTTACTGTCTTTTTTTTCTTTTTACATATTCTCGAAATATTTTATTAAAAATTCTTGAATTATTAGCTGTTAAATTGTTTGAGTCACGTGATAACATTGCCTTTCATTTTTTACCACTCCAGACTTTCGTTTGTTTTACCAAGCACATTGTTATTTCATTTTAACAATGAAGAGGGTTTTTACATATATTGTTGACTATTAATTATCGTTTTCTTTCCATGTATCAAACAGAAAAGAAATTCTTTTTCAAAATATTTCTCAATTCCAATAAAGTGTGGGTATTTAATGGAATACAGTTGGCAACACTGGAATTCAATGTCATGCTTCAAGGTAAACTATGGATGACGTCAGTGTACGTCACTTAACAAGTGGGAGTGGATGGATGGATGTCGGCAATCGTGTTGGTTTCAACGATTCGTGCCCGAAATTTCTATAAAATCAAATAGTTTTCATTCAAATAATGTTTACTGTCTTTTAGCAATGTAGTGTCGTGAATAGTGAAGTTGTTTTGCACGTGGTTTTCGGTACATGGAAAATCACCGAAAAACGTTTGCGCATGTCTGTCTCCGATGACGTCACGAAAATTGTGGTTTTGATCAGGCTCGCTCGGTTTTTTTTTTTTTTTAGTACAATATAATGTTACTGTGCGAAGTTAAATAATTCGTGAAACGAAAAAGGAACCACAACTAAATAATTAATATTCAACCGGTATAAATTGCAAGTAAGTAAAATTCCTTGTCATGTTTATCTAATCGAATCTCAATGCACAATGTGCTGTCCGTCTGTTGTACATGGCCTTCGGTTTACATATGACATTGAGTTTCGTTTTTTTGGCAAAAAATCAGCTTCACTCCCGCTTGTTTTTCCTCTGGCGGAGTTCAGAATTTGCATCTGTTCGAATGTTCCGAGAGAAAGCTCAAGTATTGCAATATTCAATCCCTCGTTTTTCATTTCAAAAAATGTATCGATGTGCTTATGTTGTCATGCGAGATATATTGATCTTGTTTGCACTCTGGATGGTACGAACCAGAAAAATATAACTCGCCTCCTTCACATTATCATGTTTTTTGAAAAGATTCATTTCTTTTTTTTCATTCTTGGTCTCACATTCTTGTTTCTTATTGTCGTTTCTTTCAATGTCAATCTTTCTCGAGATCTTGTTTTTGGTAACTGAAATATGAGTTGAACTAATCTTTTGCAGATTATATTCTTCATTTGATTCTAATTTTCCAAAGTTTATTATATTGTTTACAGTTTATTGGAATAAGTGGGACAATGGTTAGTTGCTTTTTTTTGTTGGTTCCCAATGACATTATTATTGAAGATTTTTATTTAAAGTAGAAAGACGACTTGATAATTAATACTTAACTGATAAGATTGGTATATATGACTATTCAATTCTTATGAAAAATTCTTACCCTGCGTATGTTTCATTTGCTAAAATAATATTTTTAAATTATCTCCTTTTATGGTTTAGTAAAATACTTTCACTCTTGGTTAATAATTCCTATTCCTTAAAATATTCTATTACATGAGTATTAATATTATTTGTTTCAAATTTAATTTTTTTATGTGTATTGACTGATTACTTCGTTTTTTTTAATTACATTAATTAAGATAAATAATTAATGACCTTCAATATTGGTTCTTACTGGAAAAATGAATCGTATTTACAAAATATTTTTGAATTATTTGATTACTTTATTTTTCAAATTCACTTTCAATTGTAGAAATTATTAAAAAAAAAAAAATTTGCAGGTTATGTAAAGTTAAATTTGTATTAGCTAATTTTCCGTTTTAGTTTTTTATCATTATTTGTATATAATATGAAACGTAGTGCATAACCTATGTAAATTTAAACAGCTGAAATATTTCTGTAAAATTAATATATTAGCACCTGTTTTTGTCTCTAATAATAAAAAATCCAGTCTAATATAGAGCAGCAGTACTAATTTTTCTAAATTTTACTGTATAACAACAAAAGTAAACAAAATACAAGGTTATACAAATTATTGTTCACAGAGTGAAGAATAATATTTTGTAAGTTACTGCTTGTTTTTTTAAGATGTCTGTATTTTTTCTTGTTTTCTTTTTCTTTTTTTTTCTTTTTTCTTTTATTAAGAGGCAACATATTTTTACATACATTAAATTCTCTGTGATTGTTATATGTGAAATTGAAAAATTTACAATGAATTACATGGATAATTTATAGAAAAATGATAGTTGTATTAATTAATAATTGAAGGTTATTAATTTTTCAAAACATTATTTTTTTTGTGTGTTTTATATTCTCTGAAAAAAAAATTGTGTGCATAATGTCGCCATCTGTAAAAGTCTCATTGAATCGGTAAAGTAGAAAATTAATCGAATTTATGTAAATGCAAAGTAATCCTGTTTACTTGTTTTCAAAACACTCTTGAATAATATTTCAAATCAAGGTTTTTATATGATTGAAATTAATTATCTTTTTTTCTAATTTATACCGCAAGGGGGGAAAATTCTTTTCTTTTTCCACTAAAATATTTAATTTCGATAAAATATATTAAATTTTCATTACTAATTATTATTATTATTATATATATATGAATGTTTATGTTTTCAAAAAAACTGCTTTTCTTATCTTTTCACATGTAGTACATATCGTTTGTTTTTTTAATTAATTAAATTTTCTTATCTTAATGCTCTCTCCAAATTGTACTTTATATTGTGAATTCAAAAGGATTTTTAAATAACAGTTAATTTAAAAATTTTCTTAAAAATTTAACAATATTTTTTACTTTGTTATTAAAATATTTAGAAATTTTGTAAAGTACTTTAAAATCAATTCTTTTTACATATTATATATTTTGAAAAAATCAAATTTTTTCACATATGTTTATATTTTGAAAAAATTTTTAATATTTTTGTTTAAAATAGAATGTAACCTTTAAATTTAGCGAATATTGTCTGTAATTAATTACATTTAATATATGTAAATTCAAACAGTGTTTTGCTTTTAATGCCTATTATATAGAAACTTTGTCCTAAGTGTGTCAAAATTTGTTTCCTAGATCTTGAAATCGATAAAGGTTTCTAATTGTTTTCTCCTTGAGGCAGTTTCAAATTGATTTTACACAAATCAACATTACAGGGCGAGGGTATGCGATATTATCTTTGTAATTATATATGGTCAGAATGTGATTTAATAACACACAAACAATATATAAAATATAAAATGGAGATCCGAATAATTTTCGGCAAAATTTTTTATATATAAATAATTAAAAGAGGACCAAAAAAAAAAAAAAAAGAAATGAAATTTTAAAGAAAGATTTAGAAAAAAATTACCTAATATGGTAAAAATAATTTTCTGATCCAAATTGAAACGAAATAGATCATTGTATTTTTTTTTCGTTTCGTTTTTTTTTTATTTTCTTGTAGTTATCAATATTCTTGACGGCGATTTCAGTATACACACTTTAAGACTTTTATCAGATGCGAGCTTATCAGTGAATCTCACAGAACCTAGACCTACACAACGGATAATATAATACCAGGTTCATGACAATACATTGTTTGACCTTACGATACAAAAGATATATTCAATACAGAAACCAACAAGATATGCAAAATTGTGTATAACATGACCTAAACGATGACTCGATTACCTTTATTTATTTTCTTTCATTTTTTTTTTAAACGGAAACCAATTCTGACGAAATTATTCCCCTCGATTTCGTTTGATTTTGACTTTAAAAAATAATATATATTTGCCCCTCTGCCCTTTTCTCTTCTATTATTTTTTTTTTTAATAATATCAAATATAGAAAAATTATTATTCTAGATATTTTTTTCCCCAGGAAAAATAATTATTTCTTTTATACAATATTGCAGAGATTATTGAAATAAAAATTTTTTACGTTCTTTAAAATTCTGATGATGTTTTTAAAAATTGTCTTCAATTTTTGTTTTCAGGTATCAGTTTGTGGGGATAATGCATATTGAAAGATTGAGTGAAAACGATGGAAGAATTGGAATTTTATCAAATCTGAAGAAACAAAACAGAGTCGATTTCAGTGAGATGAAAATGTTGTGCAAGATCCTTTCTGAAAAGTAGAGCAACGTCTCATGAGAAATTAGTGAAAATAATTGAATTACGACGGTGCTTGTAATCGGCTTATCGACTATTTTGGTCATTGACGTAGGGAATGATAAAAAGAGGAAGGAGAAACGTGCAATTGCTGAGAAAAGTCACAGGATAACTACAGTTTTCATAAAGGTATGTTTTTGATCAATATACATATATATATAAAAATTGCATTTCATATTTTTAGTATATATTTATTTCGAAAACTGGAAGAAAAAAGGAAAATTGGATACTGCCAATATCATCTACAGTAGATTTTTATCTTTTTTCATTTCACTAATATTCAGTCGCGATCTTTTATATTTAAAATTTCTTACACAATATTATTTTCTTTTTGTTTAAAGTAACACATTTCAACTGATAATTAATTTATAATCAGCCCATATGTTTATAATATTGAAGGATGACAAATTTTCCTTCTAATTTTTATGGAATTTATTTTAATTCTGTATTAGAATTTTTTAATTATTTATTTATTTATTATTCATAATAATCAAAGTTCCTAGGGCTGAAAGAAAGCCCTCAAGGAACAATTACATTATATATTTCCAGGCATCACAGATGGTCCCCTTTTCCCCTTTTTGTCCCCTTTTAAAAATTTTGTCCCCTTTTTCCCCTTTTTTGATGATTTGTCCTCTTTTTCCCCTTTTTTGGTGATTTGTCCCCTTTTTCCCCTTTTAC
>JUFY01000049.1:15642-29990 GCA_001855655.1 Leptopilina clavipes
TGACTTTTTGTAATTTTTTGGTATTAAATTGTCATCTAAGTATTAATGTTTTGTATTCATTTTATAGCCGCTTTAAAGACGTATCGAATGACTTATTTTTGAACCTTATACGACCTAAAATTAACAAGTTATTGATATTTTAAGAATTCGGAATTCTCCAAAAATAAGAAGTGTCAGCGTTTTTGACAATATTTTTTAAATTGATTTAATTTTAATGAATAATTATTACATTAGATAAAAATGGAATATAGTAAAAACGATAATTATTTCTAATTTGAAAAACATTTTTTAATCTGAAAATTTTTCGCTATTTTCAATAATCCACTGTACAGATTTGCAATTTCAATGAAGGAATTAATTATCACACAAACGATAAAGAAAGTAATTGACATGGACATAACTCGAGGAAGGATAAAATTTTATTAAGAGAAAAAAGAAACCAACGGGTGGTCTCCATCCGCAAAAGCGAATCTCCAATCCGTCTTATTGGAGGTCAAGGAGCCCAGGTACTTGACCCGATTTAAACTTGATGGACAGGTAACTCGGCCCCTTGACCTCAAGTGATCTCCGAAGACTATATTATGTGAATGCACACGGATGCACTTTTCCTCCAAGCAACAATTTTTTCTTTCCCTCAACAATATTCTTCCAAATCAGGTTTCATAAAAAAAAAAAAAAATCCCACTCGAGAAATTTTTCGACCAACCAAAATTTAACACCACACACAATATTCCTCGAAGTCAAAAAGCAAGTAGATTTCTCCTTCCGGAACTCCATCATCAAAATTTCGTTTAACAACGTTCTGCATCCAATAGGAAAAAATTCGACACATTCAAATAAATATATATGTTCCTTTCAAAGTGAATTCCAAACATTGACCTCAATTCACATTCATTTGTGGGAACTCGATTGCCGGTTCAAATTATTTATCATGAGCTATAGGGGAAAGTGTGAAAGTTTTGACGCTTTAAGAGATATATAATTTCTGAAAATTCACTTCCCACGTTGATGAGCTTTGAATGTTGACGATGGAAGAAAAAGAAGAAGAAGAAAAAAAACAGCGACCCCTCCCCTTTTTAATACTGCTCGTAAAATAAATTGAAAGCCTTTAGCCACCGAAAAGAATTGGAACTTCGAAAGTTGTCCCGCGGGGTCAGAATATTTTCGAATGGTCAACTTTCTACTTTTCAAAAGATGAGTTACGCCTCAAGATGATTGGGCTCGTTTTCGAGATGCCTGAAATCCTCTTCTTCAATTTTTCATATTCCATGAAACTTGATACATGCTCACTTTAATTGCCTCGCTGGCTTGTCTGTTTAATTAAGATTAAAAGGAAAAAAAATAAAAATAAAAGACACGAAGAAATGAAGAATCAACGCTGAGAATTTTACCAACAGGAATTCTCTTTCTTTCTATTTTTGCTTCTTTATCTTTTTAATTATTTTCAGTTTTCTTCTGTTCTTAGTATCATTAGTAATATTTTCATTATTAATATCATTACCATTGGTCTCTTTATTAATTACAGTAATTTTCAGTAATTAGCATCTTTATCAGCAGTATTTTTAGTGATTAGCATCTTTATTTTTATTATTTTCATTAATAGTATTTTTAGTGATTAGCATCTTTATTTTTAGCATCTTTATTTTCATTATTTTTATTAATAGTATTTTTGATTTTTAGTGGTTAGCTTCTTTACTTTTAGTATTTTTAGTATTTTTAGTATCTTTATTAGCAGTAGTTTTAGTATCATTGTTAGAAGTATTTTTAGTAATTATCATCTTTATTTTTAGTATCTTTATCAGTATATCTTGAATATAGTATCATTAATTAGCATAATTGCAATTAGCATCTATATTCAGCATCATTACTACCAACATCATTAGTATCCAATTTTTTACTATTCTTGTTACCATCATCCTTGTTATTTTTTCATGAATAATATTTTATTATTATTTTTCTTATATGACAGTAATGACACTATTGCTATCATCGTTTACCACCGTCATTACTATCATTAGTAGTAGATCCAATTATTTTGAATTGGAGTCGATGATGAAATGAATCACGAAACTGAAGAATTTTAAATGTTTGTTTAATAAATATCTTTATTTTGAACACAATTTCGGAAGATGAACGGAAGAGAGTACAAAAAGCAGATAATCCTTTTTTTATCCTGAAAAAGGATTACTACGATTTTTTACCTTTTTTTTTTTTGGAATCGGAAAATGACTATACAACCAAAAATTGTGTGTTTGTGTGTGTGACAATGAGAATTCGGAGGAAAGCCTTCGAAAAAATGTATCGACTAGCCTCTCTTTTATTATTATTATTATTCACTTGCGACTTATTGATAAGTCTACTTAAACATGTCCGTATAATATCGTTTTTAATTTACTACATCGAACATGAATCGAGTGCAAAAGAATATACATGTGATTAAGTAAAATTATTTACATGTTTCGTTGCAATTTTTCTAGTGCAACGATTTTTTTTTCTATTATTATATAAATATAAATTAAATAAATACATTGTCACTCAAGACTGAAGAGAAATGGTGACAAATTTCTGGGGGAAAAAAAAATGATGATGATGATATTTTCTTGGTCTCCTAATTCTTTTGGAATAAATTAAATAAGGATGTGAAATTAATCACGTGATTTTTGTTTTCTAACTAAAGGGAAATGTAAGTTTTTTTTCTTTTTGCTTGTTGATTTAATGGTATCCGGAGAATCCTTGATTTGCGGCAGCATCCCAACCGGATGAACTGGATTGCCATGCTCCTGATGATACCGATGGTGCGGCCCATGCGTTGCTTGATGCTCCACTCCATCCGCTATTGTAGCCAGTGATGCCGGGACCACCTTTGCCTTGGAAATAGGATTTCAATTTCAAAAAGCCAGAAATTGCAATGGCAATGAGGGAGGCGAAGATTGCCTTCTTGGCGATGAGGGCAATGGCAAAGTAGGCCAAAACAGCGAGGGCACCCATTTTCACTTTAGCAGCCACCAACAAAGGCAGGATTTGCTTCAGGATCTTTTTCTTTCCACGTCCTGTAAAGTCACGAAGTATATTGAATATCTCATCGTTGATATATTGCCGCATTCAGTAAAAACATTGAAAATGTAATTAACATATATTTAGAGTCTCATACTCTACATACATATGTTAATTACATTCTCACACAAAAAAAATTTTTTAACACCTCACCTGCGGGGATTATAAATATTGCAATTTATGCCATGAAACGCATTTGAATATTTTATTCATTTTTTTCTATTTTTCACTCGTCTTTTGTTAATTCAGGTCTTGATTATTTAAATTTTGATAATTTGAACTCACTTTCATTTATTATTATTATTATTATTAATTATTTTCATTTAATATTTATCTGTTGTTATTAATTTTTTTCAGGTTCTCTTACCTTCAACGACTTCATTGACGGCTTGACGGACTTCGGCGGGAACAGATTCCGAAATAGCACGTGCAGATTCGCCAATCTTTTCAATTGCTGGTGCAAAGTTGATCTGTAACAAGAGAAAAATGAAGGGAAAATTTTAAAAATCTGCATTCAAATATCAAATGTTAATTAGTTTTGTTTATTAATTTTTTTATTTAGATTTATAATTTGCGGAAGAATTTATTTTGATGATAAATTTAAAAGATCGTAGGCAATTTAAAAAGTAAAGTATTACCAGTGAAGAAAGAGAAAAAAGAAGATTTTTGAAGTAAATGAAGTAGATAAATTAATCAATCAATAAAATTAATTTCAATGAAATAGGGAAAAATAGTAAATCTACGAATTTATAAACTTTGTTAATTTAAAGATGTAGCAAATGAAGAATGTATATAATTGATGCATAATTGATCGCTGAAGAAAGAAGATGAATTAAGTAAATCTAAGTTCTGAGTTAGTAATGAAACTTGGAAGATAAAGAAGTAAAACCAGAAAGTAAATTAAAGTTGTAAATTAATGAAGAAATATATAGAAGTAAATGCAAGAAGACAATTAAGGGACTAAATCAATGAAGAAAGATAAAGAAGTACAACCCAGGAGTAAATTAAGAAAGTAAAGCAATAAAGAAAGATAAAGAAGTAAAAACAAGAAGTTAATCAAGGAACTAAATCAATGAAGAAAGATAAAAAAGTAAAAGCAGAAAATAAATTGAAGAAATAATTCAATGAAGAAAGATGAAGAAGTAAAACCAAGAAGTAAATTAAAAAAATAAATCAGTGAAGAAAGAGAAAAGAGTAAAACAAAGTAAATTAAAGAAATAATTCCATGAAGAAAGATGAAGAAGTAAAACCAAGAAGAAAATTAAAAAAATAAATCATTGAAGAAAGATAAAAGAGTAAAACAGAGAACTAATTAAAGAAATAAATCAATGAAGAAAGATAAAGAAG
This sequence comes from Leptopilina clavipes, assembly GCA_001855655.1. Classification (NCBI taxonomy): domain Eukaryota; kingdom Metazoa; phylum Arthropoda; class Insecta; order Hymenoptera; family Figitidae; genus Leptopilina; species Leptopilina clavipes. Next base: position 20,044 of record JUFY01000049.1, read on the forward strand.
TGAAACCAAGAAGCGAATTGGGAAACTAAATCAATGAAGAAAGATTAAGAAGTGAAGTTAAGTACATCGAAAAAATATATCAAGATGAAGTGCAACCAGTCAGTAAGTTGAAGAAATAAATAAATGAAGAAAGATTAAGAAGTAAAGCTAAGTAAATTAATTAACGAAAAACTTAAAAGAAGAACGTTAATAAAATAAATAAAACAAGGAAGATAATAAATTAAATCGAACAAGTTAATTAAAGAATTATTTAGGAAAAATACAAATTGAAAAAGAAGGAACTAAATCAGTTTAATATTAAAGTAACTAAGGAATAAGGTAAAAAAAAGTATCTTATAATTTGAGTTACTGAAATAAATAAAAGAGCAAATTAATAAAGTATCAAAAAAAGTCATTGAAGTAAATAAAAAAGCAAATTACTGAAGAAACTTGAGGAGTAACTAGAGAGATTACTAAAGAAGTAACGAAAGATATGACAGAAGAAATAGCAACAGAAATGGAATAGAAGACAGAAAAAAATAACAAATAAAACAAAACTAATGAATGAACTAAAAAAGAAACTGAAGAAATAATTATTAAAAAGAAAATTTAATTTATTTTTAATTTATTTACTAAAAAGTAACTAATATAGTAATTATAATATAACTGAAGAAGAAACTAAACAGAACTGAAAAAAAGAACTAAAAAAAACATAACTAACGGAGCAACTAACTAACTAAAAAAAAACAACTGAAGAAATAACTAAAAGTAAATAAAAAAAATAAATAAACAAAAAGTAAATAAAACACAACTAAAGAAGTAATTAGAAAGTAAATGAAGAAACAGCTAAATAAGCAATTAAGAAAAATAAATAACAAATAATGAAGAAACTAAGAAAAGTAACTGAAGAAATAATTATTTAATAAACTTAGCAAAGTATCGATAGAAAAAACTATAATCTAACAAAAGAAAGAAACAAAAAAAGAATCTTTTCAATTATTAAAAAATGAATAATAAAAAAATGGAAAAATATTCTTTGAAAATATAAAAATAAATCTTACCTTGAGACTGCGTCCGGAGAAGAAATCGCCGATACCATCCCCAACGTAGTTCTCAAGGGCATTTTGTCTCTCGGCAACATTATTGGCGGTGTCAATTTCCTGATCGTAGAGTACCTCTTTATTCGAGCGCGATGATCTGTCGTCCTTTGCTTTGACCAATGTGACACCGCTAACAATTTCAAAACTATCCTTGTCAAAGAATTCCTTTGCTTTTCGATAAATACTTTTTTGAATGCATGATATACTGTCTTGATTTAAGCATTCGTCGATGCTTTGACCTGAGGCAAGCACCACGACTGTTGTGAGACACACGAAAGCAAACAACTTCATTCTGAATTCGTTGGACGAGTAAAAGTACACGCACAAATGTGATTCGTTTTATATATATGCGATGAAACACGCGAATAAAGAAAAGAAGAAGAAGAAGAAGAAAAAAAATTTAATTTAAAGAGAAATTCTTCTCGATGATGCTTCGTAAGTGAAATTCGGTATATGGTCCATCGAAAAGGCTCTTTAGCTTATATTTGGCGGTTCCCCCACTTCGAAGAGTTATTGGTAAGCCCCCCACCGTTAGTTTTTTTTCTCTCCTCTTCATTATTTGCCTGTGCGTGCGTGTGTGTGCGTTTGTGTGACGTCTTCGAGGCGTGATACAGGTAAGAAAGTATTCGCCCAATGGCTGAAACCAATGCTTGATAAAAGTGGGAAGAAAAAGTTTGTCTGTTGACCTGCGACCCAATAGCCAATCGGGTAAATAGTTGTGTCTTTTAAAATGTAAAATATACTTAAAAAAAGGGGGATATTCCTATGTCAAGAATGTGTCCTCAAGTCTAGGAAGTAGGATTTTTTTCTTCTTCGTTCCATCAAAAGTTAAGGTGTAATAGGTAGGAAGTAGGGGGGGGGGGGATTAATCGACGGCTTTCATTCATGAATAAGTAAACATTACGGTGTTCAACGAAATTGAGAGCCAAAAAGATTCATTCCAATATTATAAGGGAGTTTAACTGGTTTTTTTTTTTAATTCTTCTAGAGATAGGCGAAAGTAGATTTTGAGGTCACGTTGTATTTTATGACTTTTGAATATTTTAGATTGTCGGTGAAAAAAAAAAGATGGGCCGATTAAAATGATGAAAATTTTACATAAATTATTATATTTGAGATCGTGGATCGCATAGGGTGGCTAATCGATTTTCTTTTACTAATTCTATTTCTCAGTCGTTGAAAAATAAACGACAATTGAAATTTTCTATTCTTTTTCTATTCATTCAATTTATATTTTTCACTATTTATTGTTCACTTTATATTCCAATTTTTAAATGATTTAATATTCGATTTAAAATTAAATTTAAAATGATTTAATATTCGATTTAAAATTAGATTTAAAATGATTTAATGTTCGATTTAAAATTAGATTTAACATCAGATTTAATATCAGATTTAATATCAGATTTAATATCAGATTTAATATTAAAATTAATATTACATTTTGTATTAGACTTTATATTAAATTTTACGTTAGATCCTATATTAACACTGTAAACTTAAAAGTATCAAATTGATTCCAAATTTTTGGAGTAATTTTATACTTTTGGTATCAATTTGATACTTTTAAGCTTACAGTGAAATTTTATTTTTATAAACTTTATATTAAAATTGATTTTAGAGTTTATATTAAATTTTATTTTGGAGTATTAAATTTTATTTTCGATTTTATATTAAATTTTATGTAAAATTGTACATTTAGATTATTTGTACACTGAAATATAATTTATTTGATTCAAATACAGAAATTATTGATTCAATTCTGTTTTATTTGATTTGAATAAAAATTATTTGATTCAAATACAGAAATTATTGATTGAATTCTGTTTTATTTGATTAGAATAAAAATTATTTGATTCAAATACAGAAATTATTGAAATTATTTGTTTGATAACAAACAAGTAATCGATTATTTAAGTAAAATAAATTTTTTTTTCAATGTGGAATAAATAAATAAATTAAAAATACAACAAAAATGAAATAACAATAAAAATAATTAAATAAGAAATTAAAAGAAAGTCTTTGAAAAATATATTGTTTAAATAAATAATTTTTTATAAAATTCCGGTGTTTTAATAATTAATATACAAATAAAGTAGTGAAAGCTTTCGGTCACTGTTTTTTTGAAAACTTTCACACTTTCACTTTCATGGCTTTTTTCACACTTTTTTTTACAAACATGAGATTCTTTTTCTTCTAGAAAAACGTATCAGGATTCTTCAAATATTTAACTGTCATCTAGAAATTTTTATCCAACTTTCGTTTTGAATATTCATTTTTACGAAAGCAAATTTTTTCATTATTCAGCTAAATATAAAAATAATAAAAAAAAAATAAAAAATATTTACAGAAAAGAATTTTTTTAAATGGTAATGACAGAATTTGTATATAGGAGTAGAAAAATTTATTATATGTAAAAAAGCAGATGGTGGTTGAAATTTGAATATATTGTTTATAACATAAATGTCAATAATTATATTACCTCAATTCTACCTATATATATATATTTTTTACAGTATTTTTTAATTAAGTTTTATTGTATCCACATAAAAAATATATGGGGCAAATGAGAGGAAGCATTTTCGAAAATTACAGTAAAATTTAAATTATTCCTGACGGACAATAAATTAAAAAAAATTTTTTTGAATATTGTATGATTGTAAAAAGTTACTTTACGTTTACAGAATGAAACAGAATTCTAATGTATGTAAATGAAATTTGAGACCTGGAATGTCCTAAATTCCATCCATCTCTAGTAACTGTATAAAACTTCTTCCTAATTTCGGAATAATCATAAATTATTTTTAAAAAATGTCTAGAAAAATAAAATGTCACCAACAACGAAACTGTATCTACATGAAGTACTTTGTAATTTGTATTTATATATTGTTACCTAAAAATTTTAATTTATAAAATTATTATTTTATTTTTCTTTCTGTAAAATGTCAAATGAAAATAATATTGAAAAGGGGAAAAAAAATTTTTAAGCTCTTGATAATGTTTTTTATAAAAAGCACATTATAATGTACGTATATTCTAAACGTGTACGACTCTCACTTTCAAAGCTAGGACAATAATTTACACTGTTTCTCACGCCGTTGTATATACAGAGAGCTTCATCGCATACCAAAACATTATATACAAGTGAAAGTTCAGGTTTTCGTCTGCGACGTTTGAATGAAAGTTTATGAGTTCAAACTCAACTACAATGTCTGCGTGCAAATTGGAGAAAGATATTACTTCGAGGAACATCCGAAAGTGAGAAAAAGAAATACCACAAAAGATTCGCGTCCATTCATGCGCAATTATATTTTTCTCTGTAAAAGAAACGTTTATCTCTCTTTTTGATGTACCAATTATATAGGAAAATAATAGCTTTGATCTTAAAAAGGGAAGAATAAAAAAAAATATATATATATATATTACTCGAGAGTGAGAAAATCGTAGCCAATGATTATACGAATAAAAATTATAATGATTAAGTCAAGAAATTAAAGGAGAAAAGAACTTTTATTGTCAAGGAGAAGAATAAATCTGAATTTTTTTTATAAAACTTTTAGGTTAAATATTGAATATATATGTAAGATTTTAGGGAAGTAACTTTAGATTTAAAAGGACTGAAATTTAAGATAGGCAGGTATACCATATGCCGGTAGTCGATTACTATCTGGGTTTATATTTAAAAAGTAAATCTTGCGCTTTCACAAGACTGATGTATTTATCTTAGGAAAAAATTTTTCAACGGATAATGTATTTTTTATAGAAAGAAAAGTAGTAAGATATAAGAAAATATTTTTTATTGTCTAAAAATAAATATTGTCTTGACAAAACTGTTTACTCAAAAATGGGAAATTTACCTATGCAAGAAATTGTACTACCAAAAATTAAATTATGTCTGACTAAACACTTCTTTTTCTACTTACAACCAAAAATTTTCCTTCGCAATTAATCGAGGCAACAAAAATTAATTTGTCTGACTAAGCGGTACTTTTTCTACTTAAAAATAAAAAATTTGCTATCGTAAGTAATTGTACTACAAAAAATGGAATTCTGTCTGACTAAACTGTATTTTTCTACTTAAAAATAGAATGTTTACCTTTGCCTGTAACCGTTTTACCAAAAATCAAATTCTGTCTGACTAAAATGTTATTTTTCTACTTAAAACAAAAAAATCAATTTCGCTAGTTATTGTACTACAAAAAATCGAATTCTGTCTGACTAAATTGTATTTTTCTACTTAAAAATAGAATATTTGTCTTTGCCAGTAAGTATTTTACCAAAAATCAAATTCTGTCTGACTAAAATGTTATTTTTCTACTTAAAATAAAAAAATCAATTTCGCTAGTTATTGTACTACGAAAAATCGAATTCTGTCTGACTAAATTGTATTTTTCTACTTAAAAATAGAATGTTTGTCTTTGCCAGTGACTAATTTAACAAAAATCAAAATCCGGCTGACTAAAATATGATTTTTCTACTTAAAATAAAAAAAGCAATTTCGCTAGTTATTGTGCTACAAAAAATCGAATTCTGTCTGACTAAACTGTATTTTTCTACTTAAAAATAGAATGTTTATCTTCGCCTGTAACTGTTTTACCAAAAATCAAATTCTGTCTGACTAAAATGTTATTTTTCTACTTAAAATAAAAAAATCAATTTCGCTAGTTATTGTACTACAAAAAATCGAATTCTGTCTGACTAAACTGTATTTTTCTACTTAAAAATAGAATGTTTATCTTCGCCAGTGACTAATTTACCAAAAATCAAAATCCGGGTGACTAAAATGTGATTTTTCTACTGAAAATAAAAAAAGCAATTTCGGTAGTTATTGTACTACAAAAAATCGAATTCTGTCTGAATAAACTTTGACAGTAACGGTTCAAAAAAAGCAACTTCTGTCTAACCAAAATGTTCTTTTTCTACTTAAAAATAAAAAAATTAATTTCACTACTTATTGTACCACGAAAAATCAAATTCTGTCTTACCAAATAGCATTGTTTCTACTTATAGATAGTAAACATATCTTCGCAGGTGATTTCACTGTCAAAATAAAATTCTGTCTGACTAAATTGCACTTTTTCTACTTAAAATTCTTTCTCAACTGTTGTTTGCTAATTTAAATAATTCAGATTCAATTTTTGTCCGACTAAATTCTTTTTCTTCTTCTTCTTCTTCTTCTTAAAAATTCTTTTTCCGTTAACCAAAGTATACTTTTCTATTTTTAAAATCAAAATGTATTTGCCGATAAAAAATGCAGGATCTGTGATAATTTTTCTTTATTAATACCATGAATAGGAATTGGATGATTGTTCTTTTTTTCCCCTTTAACATATAGACATGTCAAGTAATCAATTGAAGTAATAGGTAAGACAAAGCGGAACATGCACATTTTTATTGAAAAGTAAGTCGTGTCATTTAAAGGCAACATTTAGCAACTCGCTCACCGACATTTTTCACAGCCTCAATACCATATTAGTGTCTGAAGAAGTTAAACTTTCTTTTTGCTCTCTTAGTATTTAATTAAAGATGAATTAGGTCTTACAATTTTTACTACACTTACACAATTCATTAGCGCAACTATATCTTCTTGATCGGATTCCAGAAAAATTCCTCCTCCACCATTTCCGTATCATTTATCAAATGAATCATACTTTTCAACGTTTTCAAATTTTTTGTTTTACTTTTCAATTAAATTTTAGCCATCCATTCATTATTGTCATTAGAATCTCCTTCTATAATTAATTACCAAACTAATAATTAATTTGTTTCTGAATTTATCATATTTAATAAAAAATATAAATTCATGCATTAATTATATTCTTCATATTTAAAGATTTATGTATTAATTAATTAATTATTTAATAATTAATTAATTAATACTATTTAGTAATAATTAATTAATACTATTTAGTAATAATTAATTTAAAGATTCATATTTAAATATTTTAACTAATATTATTAGTAATACACACTTAATTTAATTAATAATATTAATTAATAAATTCAATGCATTATTCGGAATTATTCGCTTAACTATTCATTGGTAATAATAATTAATTGATTATAAATTTATTGTTAATCAATTGACTATTTATTTTAAAGATCATTCTTTAAATTCGAAAAATTAATTAATTAAATTCGTTTTATTAAATAATTGTTCGAATTATCCGCATAAAGAAATTGTATTCTTCATTCACGGATCTCTTTATTTGACTCTTAAAATGAAAGTGAAGATTTATCATCTTCCGAGTGAACTTATTTATCCTTGATCCTGAAGTCTTGTATAAACAGTTCTTTGTAGTGAGAATCACTTTCACAACGTACAAAAAAAAAGAAAGAATAAAAAAACGAAACGAAACAAAGTAAAACAAATCATGAAACTAAAAAACTTCTGCAACAATTTATTGATCATCATCAACATTAAAAGTTATTACTCTCTAAAATGGGTCATAAAATTAACAGTCGAATGATTATCATTATATTGCAATAAGTATATACAAAGAATGTTTCGAAAAACTAGGACAAGAAAAAATTCTTTGTTTCTAAACAAGTATCGTTTGTTCCTCCTTTTATCTTTCTTCTTTTCTTTCTTTCTTTTTTCTTTTCTTTCTTTCATTCGTTCTTCTTTATTTTCTTTTTTCGGTAATTTTTCCTTTCGTTCATTCTTTCTTCTTTTCTTTTCTTTTCTTAATCGTGTAATTGTGATTATTACTTACATTCTCACTTTCACTATCACTGGAATTGTCTTTTTTTGAAAGGAAAAAGTTTTTGTCTTTTTTCCTAACATGAAAGTGTAAGTGAAAGCAAACTATTTGTTTTTCTCAAAAAAAAAAGAAGATTTGCGAGTCATTGCAAAATCTTTTTTTTCTATAATTGCCTTAGTAATAAATTATCCAAAGCGGATACAAATGAAGTGAGGTTTATGAATTAAAGAAAATTGGTAAATAGCGTATGTATATCAGGTTCAAACATTCCGGATACGACCTTCAATCGCGCTACTTGTGTGGATGCGAATCCACTTTCTACTCTGACCCTGCGTATGAAACTTGAAGATTGTTGTCTCGTCATTTTCATTTCGTTTCCTTTGATCCTGAAAACTCAGACCGGAAACGATGATCATATGCTTTCCCTTAATTTCAAGCGGAGGCTGTAACGCAAGAATCTCTCATTCATCCTGAATGAAGGATCTGAAATTATCTTTTTTTCGAATATTCAATTTTGCACTTTTACTTTTACTCTACACATTTCTATTCAGTTTCGTAGTTTTCTTTCTTATCGAAAGCAATGAACTTTTTATTTCATTCTTTTACTTGTTAATTTATTTACCCAAGAAAGAAGACGAAATTTTTTATCAATGAAAAAAGAAAGGAAATAAAGGTTAAAAATTTTACCAAAGAAAGAAGAAGAAATTTCACTTTCATTCAACAATTTTTCACTCAAAAAGAAAAAGAAGGAAACAAATTTTCGACTGAAGAGAAAAGAAGAAATAAAAAAAAACAAAAAAAGTGAGACGTCTCTTGACATGAAATGTCAAATATGCGTAAATTAGAAATTTCACCGGCATGACACTTAAAGGAGAATGGACAATAAAAATCTCGTGTCGTTTTTATGCATTTAAATGGCCCAATATAAGTTTTCTTTCAAAGTAGAAAATCGTTTCTTTATTCAATGAACGCATAGAGTGTTAAGGATGTAAAACTTTATAATATATAGTTAGGTACACGGATCATGTGAAGAATTCATGATGACACGTCGATTAGTATTAAATCGAAGAGAGCAGGAATATTTTTCAGTATGAGACCATCGCGCACACGACCTGAAAAATCATATGGCTTTACAAGAGTAGCCAGTGTCCGATTTGAAATTCAAATTTCCGCCCATGGATTGTAATGAGTGTGGAATGTAACGGGGCCCACTCTCGCAAACATAGAAACAGCTTCTTCTTCTTCTTCTTCTACTTTTTCATCATTATCTTCATTTTGCTATGTGTAATCGCAATTTGCGTGCCACAATCTCTTTTGTGAAATAAATACATAATTATAACCAATGATCGAATTTGAAAAAATACCATTTGACATGAAATAAAGAATTACAAATTTTAAATTAGACGATTGATTTTTAATAATAGGCGTTAAAAAATGGTATTGCTTCCTCATGGGAAGCATTCTAATACCAAAATTTTTCAAGTTTAATTTTATGATCCTTTCTTCATTTTCTTTTGACCGCAGGAATCCAAAAATGCCATTTTTAAGAAACGGCGTTCAGTGTATGTGTTTTCATTTTCATAAATATTTCGAATACTATAAGAGCCAAAGGGATGGATTTTTTTTGAAATTGTAGATCTCATTAGCGGGCGAATAATGAGAGTACTTTGACCCAAATTATTCAATATTAACTAATTTTTTATTACATTTAAAAATTTTTTAAAAATCGTTTTTTGACCATAATTTAAAAAAATGTATTGATACCTATAGATATTTTTCTTTAGTTTTGTAGAGTTATTCAAGACGCATCTTTTGAGCTATCAGCGAACATTCCCCTTTAATTCTATCCAAAGTTATTGCCATTTTAAAAATTCGAAAAAAACGTTTTTTGACCATAATTTTTAAAAATGTTCAGATATTTGGAAATATTTTTCTTTCCTTGTATGGATCTTTTTGAGACGCATCTTTTGACCCATTATTGAACATTTTACTGCAATGTTAGCGAAAGTTATTGACATTTTAAAAAATGAATATTTTGAAGAATGGAACTTTTTTGTATTACATTTTCATCTAAGTATTAATGTTTTGTATTCATTTTATAGCCGCTTTAAAGACGTATCGAATGACTTATTTTTGAACCTTATACGACCTAAAATTAACAAGT
>JUFY01000063.1:0-16876 GCA_001855655.1 Leptopilina clavipes
GATTTAAGATTAAATTTATACCGCAGTGTTTGGAGTTTCATGTCACGATGACTGGAACATTCGAGTACTTCATGTAATATTTTTAAGGGAAAAATGTTTCTGATGACTTGAAGAAAAAAAACCCGATTTCAACTATTTCTGATTTACATATGATTGATCTAAACATTTGAATAAAGCAGAATAAAAGATATTCGTCAATTTTTTTATTTAAATAAAAAAAAGCAACAAAAATAATTTTTTTGAAACAATTATTATCATTAGTGTTGTTTATTATTATTATTTTTATTATTATTATTATTATTATTATTTTTATTATTATTATTATTATTATTATTATTATTATTATTATTATTATTATTATTATTATTAGTATTACTATTAGTATTATTATTTGTTTACTATTAACTTTATTATTATTACATGAAATAATAATTGTTGTTTATTGTTTATTAATTTTTATTATTTTTATTGTTCATTATTAACATTATTTTTATCGAAATTTTTATTAAAAAGTGTATGTGAATAAAAAGAACAGTTGAAAAATGCTCCCCATTGAGTTAAAAATAAAAAATGATTCCGATTTTTCGAGTCGAGAGATAATTTTTGAAGTTAGATATAATACGTGACTGGGAGAAATTTGAAGTTTTAAAAATATATCTATATTTGAACTTTAGAACATTAGAGCGATAGATTACAGTTACATATTTAGAGATAAACATATAGTTGAATAAATTCCCATGAGTTATTGTTAGCCTAAACCCTTTTGTGTACCTAAATGTGAATAGACATGAAGAAACGAAGAGAATAGGTCAGGAACTTATATACTTTCAGAGGAAGGGATTTCTCTCGCTTGAAAGCACTTGGAAGATAATGAAATTTTTGAAACTTAATACTTTTCCATTTTTTCCAAAAATAATTATTTTTACAGGTAAAATCATTAACATCATTATTGTATATTATATTTCTATTGTATCGTAATTCTATTATATTAAATAACAAAATATTATACATTAAAAATTAATACTTTGTAAAACAAATTTTTAAAAAACCAAAACATTTACAAAGAATTTAAAATTAAAATTTCTTTTAAAATTGTTACCTGTTATTAAAGATTTTATTTTTTTTTACCCTTTAACAAGAAATGGAATAATTTCAAATTTTCAATAAAGAAAATTCTATTTTGAAACTGTTGTATTGTATTTTTCTAATAAATATGGATTACTTTAACTCTATTTACATCCAACTCTGTCGATTTGTGCGAAAAAAAAAATTATTTTTTCTATAACATTTAAAACATAATGTATAAATTGATAATTATAACATCTGCAAAAGATTTGCAAATTTTTATGTACTTTTTCGTTGCAGATTCATTTCTTTTTATTCTTTTTTTGCAAATATTTATCCTAAAGAAATTAATTATTTAATAAAAATATAAACTATACGATCGTTCTATTAATTGCCAAATATTGATTATTGATGACAATAAAATTGATTCTTGGAAGTGCATCAGAATACCTATACAAAAGAAAGAAAAGAAAATATAGGAGAGTCGAAATCGTCAAGTGGAGGGGTAAAGTTGTCGGTTCTCCATACATTATTAGTACTCGGGGCATTTCCGTATCCAAGACAGTTTCGTCTTATAGTCGAAGAAGAAACCATTTAAGGAAGAGGAATCTCACCTGCACATACCAAAATCAAATTAATTATTTTTCTTCAATTTTTTTGTTAAAAAAAACAATTTTTATTTTTCTTATAATCCTATTTATACAAGATTTTATTTCGTTTTTTTTTTTTTTTAATTAAACATGGATAATGTTGAGGAGTATATTAAAGCCAACGACCTTCAAACTCGAGATGCCTGTGATGTTATCGAAGAATTCACTGATGAAATTTATCGAATGAGAGGCAGGTGCATTGACATTGGATGTGGACCCGGAACTTTTAGTAAAAATTTCCTTCTACCGAAATTGCATCCCGATTCTGTATTGATTGGTGAGTTTTGTCTCTTTCATTATTCCTTTTTATTGGAAAAGCCTTTATTGATTCTTTTTTTTACCCTTTTACTTTCATATCATGCTTTATACTCATTTTAAGTCTTTCAAAATTGATAAATAAAAAATTACACAACGTTTTCAATATTTTTCCATTACACTGAAAAACAATTTATTTGATTCAAATAATGAATTACTTGACTATTATCAAATAAATATTTATTTGTATCAAATAAATTTTATTTGAGTCAATTAAATGGTATTTGATTCAACAGAAATTATTATTTCACTTACAACTTATTTGATTTAAATAAAAATTATTTGGTTCAAGAAAATATTTATTTGATAATAGACAAGTAATTAATTATTTGAATCAAATACATTTTTTTTCAGTGTAAATATTACCTTAAACACAGTCAAAGTTAATATTCACATGAGAATTTATTTGCTCTAAAAAATTTATTTTAATAAATTTTTTTTTCTTTCTTTATTGATAATTACTATATACTGATATTACAATAAATAATATAATTGAATAATTATTTATTACAGTGGTATTTGTGAGATATTCGGAATATTAAAAAAAAATTTAATAGATTGGAAAATAAAGAATAAATTTCGTGAAATTTCCATTAAATTTAAAAGTTTATAATATCAATCGTCGATGACAGTTTAATTATACTATATGTATTAATGACGGAATAAAAATCGATAACGGTCATAAAAACTAATGAAATCGATTGATTGCGGCGATTACTCAGTGCCTCAAAAATCGATTATTTGTGAGAAAAAAAAACTCAGTGTGTTTATAATTAGATTGTTATCCATTCCATTCTCTATTTTCTTTCTTTTTTCTCGTTTGGATTGATTCATTTTATGTAAATTTACATTATTATACATGTTGTGTATCTTCAAAAAAAGGGGCAATAAATTATTATTATTATTAATTCAGAAAGGAGTAGTTTTGAAAAATGACAAGATCAATTTTACTGATGGATAAAAATTTATAAATCCCATTTGGCATATATAATTAATCGAAATAAACATTAAACTTGTTCCTATTGTATTAATATAAATCCATAGGTGCTGACATATCCAAACAAATGATTAAATATGCACGAAAGACTTGTACCGATGAGGACAGAGTGGATTTCATAGAATTAGATATTGAAACGGCGAAAATTCCGGCAAATGAAATAGGACGTTACGATAATGCACTTTCCTTTTATTGTCTCCATTGGATTCAAAATCCAAGGTAATGATAATTAATAATTTTCTTTAAAATTCATTTTAAAACATTTAAATCCTTATTTTAGAAGCTTCTTTTTTTCATTTTTCAAATTATTTCAAGATTTTTTTCATCATTTATGAAAATTTCAGACGAGCGTATGAAAATATTTACCAATTGTTACAACCTGGGGGTAAAGTTGTCATAACATTTTTAACATTCAACAGTGGATTTCAGGCTTATTTGAAAATAAGCGAGGATCCAAAATACAAACCTTACATGAAGGTGAGAATGTAAAAATTGATACTTTATTTATTTATATTTTAATTTTATATTACAAAATTGCATAATATTGAGTCAATATTACGTTGCGATGCAATATTCCGAAACATGATTTAAAATTGCTTCAAATCGACTTTTTTAGGATGTACGAAAATTTATACCACCAACATTGACGTACAACAATGTTAGAGCGGAATTAAAAAAAATGTTGGAAGAGACTGGCTTCGAAGTTGTTCATTGCAGCAATAGAGAAAAAACCTTTGTTTACAAGAGCATGAAAATTCTGAAAAGTAATTTAATACCTAAATATCGTATTTTTACTATTATTATTATTATTATTATTATTATTATTATTATTATTATTAAATATTAATATTATTCATTAATATATTATTATTAATATTGATATAATTTTATTTTATCATAATATTATTATAATTTATTATAATATTCATTTTTTTACTGTTTTCTTTTCGATATTATTTTGTTTTATAATAATTTCATATTTAAATGATTTATAATTCTTTTAACAGATCACGTTCGTGCTGTTAATCCATTTCTTCATCGTATGCCAGATAATGTTGCGGAAGAATACATTACCGATCTTGTGCGCGAAATTGTTAACGAAAAAATGATATGTATTAACAAAAATAATATAAACAAAGAAGAGTACAGTATTTTAGACAAATATCAAGTTTTAGTCGCATATTTCAAGAAACCATTGAATAGTGATAATTGAAAATAGCGTTAAAACATTTATATATATATACACACAAAATATATTAGTGTAATATTTATTAAAAAATAAAAATAGTAAATAATTTTTATAATATCTTGATGCAGTGTGAATTATTTAAAAACCATTTAAAAAATACTTTAAAAATAAATAAATTTAATTAATTAATTATGAATAATTAAAAGATAATTGAAGCAATATGATATTTTTGCGGGGAAATTATGACACATGAAATAAAAATAATTATAAGGGTTGAATAAAATTTATATGTAAATTCAAATGAAAAATGCAGGAAACTTTTCTATAACATTACATTTTATTTTAATCTATCGCTATGACCTTACATGTGCGGTATAGCCATTTATAGAATAATGTTATTATTCTCAAATCGTCTCATAGATATATACGTAGGTATGTATTTATATTACTGAGTTTTCACACAGCAGGTAACAATTGTCACTAATCTAAATTCTAAAAAATACATTTAGGTTTACATATTTTTTTTTTTTCTTAACTACAAACATCGATTTACGACACATGTCGTGTATCAATCGTTATTGAAGACGTACGTATTTTTTTAAATGAACTGTGATATACATATTGTATATTTAACTAATGTGACACATTAACAACGTCACCAATTGGTATAGAATTAATAGAAAGAATTCGAAACAATTGATTCACATTATTTCCGCAAAACATTAACAAAGAAGAATAGAAATGGAAAATAATTTTCTCATCGCAGAAATTCAATTTTTCTCTGGATGTGATTTTTTTCGGGAAAAATTATAATAAATTTTGTTGGGAGTTTTAATTGAAATATAGCAATTTTTCGTCCTCAAAATGATATCAACACGACTAACATTATATTCAAGTGGAAGGAACTCAAGTAATAGAGAATATTATTTTCACGAAATAATCGCAGTAACAATTTTTTTTTTAAATTCTTTTTTTAATTATTTCATTCTTTTCGTCTTCAAATTATTAATATTATATTATTATCGTCATTTTATTTAAGATAAGTAGAGATTTATCATGTATGTATTGTTTTTGAATAGAACACATTTCACACACCACTTTTTTTTTCTTTTTTTCTTTTTTTTAAACAACGCTTTACAACTTTTATACTTTTGCATATTTTGCTTCTAACTCTCTTGGAAAATTTCTTGTTTTTCTTTTTAGTGAAAAATTGTAACGTAGATGATACATAATTAGAGGTGTGTTAAAAAATTAATAATTAAAACAAATTGTTACATTAATGTAACATTTATATATTTATATAAATTATATTTATATTAATTCGGCTTTTTTTGTAAATTAAATTTTTTTTTCTAATAAACACTTGGTAACGTTACATTATTGTAACGGGAATAAAAAGTTACATCGACTTTGTTTTTATGGATATAGATTTTTCGAAGAAGCACTGGTTTTTTTTTGAGAATAGATTTTTAATTAGAACAATCACGAGTTTTGTAGTTTTATTTTTTAACAAACTAATTGAAAACTACAGTTAATTTTTTTTTTAAACTATTTAAATCGATAAAAGATACTAATAAAATATCAATAAACAATTCTATATAAACAAAGCATATTTGTTTCCATTTTTTCATAATATATTTAATATTAAACTAATGTATTTCGTACTGCAGAGATTACTGTGTAATTTTAAATATAAATGCAGTAAAAAGGTACTGTTCAATCTTAAAAGCGACATCGAACATTGAAGACATTTATTTAAAAAAAGAAAATTAACATCGCACATAAGACAATTTTACACTAATGATGATAAAGAGCAAGGCACCAGTGAATGAGAGAAGAAAAATGATAGCTAAATGAAAAATATTTAAAAAAGAAGGAACAATTTTTTTGTAACAATTTAATCTGGATGTTTGCGATCTATTTTTTTATTGTATCATAATTATAAATATTTTGATTAACTTTTAAACCAAAATCATATTATCATATACCTAATATTAAAAAATAATTCCGATCTATGCACTTTCCTCAGTTGGACATCTATTCTATCCGGGGGCAACATATTTTTATCAGCTAATTCAACAATTTTTTCCATAATTCGTTTTAAAAATGAAGAAAAAATTGCTGTAAAAATTGAGATAGAGACTATAATTTATATAAGTAAAATATATATTCGTAGAAGTGTATCGATACTTTCATTTCGTGAGTGGAATAAAATTTTTCTTTTTCACAGGATGCCCAAGAAATACTTCCCTCTGATGTTAATTGGGAAGCTATTCTACAGGAGCAGAAATTCATCTTAAGGCTGTTAAAGTATTTTGATTTTTTTCTAAACGCTTTTGTTATTTAAAGAATTCGATAAATTCATTAAAAAAAAAATTTTTTTTTTCTAAAACCAAATTGTACTTATAATTTTATATTAACGTATTTTAATTTTTAAGAGTTAGCATTAACAACCTTAATACCGAAATATTCTAAACTCATTTTTTTATGACTCCCACTCTGTGTTATTGCAAATAACATTTTATTTGTATATTATATAGTATAATAGAGTTGAGAATAGAAAATATATAGTAGTTTTTTTTATATATATACCTATATGTATATTAGACGAATTTTTGCAGCAAGATTCATCGGTAATTTTTTTCGAATTTCTTACAATAATATCAAAGAATTGATTATAACTTTTACTGTGAAACTATATTTTATGATTTAAATTGTAATAAACCGAGTTCTAGTTTTTTTTTTATTTCATCAGGTACACTTTTTAATGAGCAATTCATAAAACTGGCAAAGATGTAAAAAAAAAACCCGTTGCAATACTTTATTCGAAATTTGCATAATATTATTTTATTGTTACATTTTATACCTATATTTAAAAAAAAACAAAAGAAAATTTTCGTAAGAAAAAAATTTGATTCTGAAAATTTTTTGGCGGTTCTTGAAGTTTTATGTACCTAGTATCCTATAGAAATATTTTTCAACTTCGAAACTAATAACTTTTTTAATTCAACATAAATCCGTATACATTTAACACTAATCTAAATGATTCGATAAAATACGTACATTAAAAGCAATTCCTTCGCATTTATAAATTTCAGACAATTAACTTTATAAACATTAATTTTTGTACGATTAAAAGCAGGTGATAGAATTTTTTTTCGAAGAAACAAATTGTGCTTTTTTAGAAAGAAGAATGAAATGAAAAAATGGGATTAAAAATTAAATAAACAAAAATCTAAACACGCAAATAGCGCAAATATATTGCAACCATTTTTTGCTACTTTCAGATGATAACATTCAAAAAACTGTGTTTCAAAAATTCGTGTTTATGAATAGATATATTAAGCGCATTGTACTTATAAGCGAAAAGTTTATTTTATATGAGCGAAAGGAAGACAAATATTTCATGGACAGATTCGACTCGAATTAAATTTAAAAAAAAAATATGTCTTTAGATTTTTCTTTCAATATAATAAAAAATTTTCTGTTAATATAAAAAAATTTTTTCAATTCTCAATAAAAGTTTAACAAGACGGGAGATTCATTGAGTGATGATTTTTTTTTGTATATGAGAAAAAAGTTTATCATTCGTTCGTCAATGAAGTATCGTTGATAATTACTATAGACCACTGTTCTAATTTAACTCCATAAAACTATATACGCAATTAATTTGTGTTCGTTATACATGTATATTTTTTGTTTTACTAAACTTATTATCGATAAGATCGGAAGGTGAAGTGGAACGTTATAACAGGTACGAAAAATCGTTGGAAGAACATCATTGATCAACTTTTTTAAAACAGTTTAGTCGATGAATAATTCGGAGCAATGTAACAATATTTATCGATTACATTAAGTTTATTAAAAATGCAGAAAAATAATATCTACGACTGTCAACAATTTTGACACATTATTATTACCTCAAAAATTAAAAACTTTTCTCTATTTATCCCACTAAAATCTTTTACTATTTAAACGAATTAGTTTTCTGACTTGAATTAAAAATTTGTCTGACGAAAATTGAGAAGAATTATCAATAAAGTCTGATCGAAACTGACCCTAACTACTTGTATCAGAAATGAAAGATTTCTTTTCGAAAAAGTCTGACTTAAAATGTCTCTTACTACTTAAACATGTATTAAATTTAGTGAAATTATTGAATTCAAATTTTTGTAATAATTCAGCGTCCCATAAACTGTTTTTCAGTCTAAAACAAAAAAAGAAATGCATTTCGTTTGAGAATATAATATTTGAAAAAAAATCCAACATTCATTTTTGCGAGAGTTCATTTACACTTCACAATAATTCTACGTCGATTTTTTTAATTCTATGTATATATTTACAATAATCTTTTACAAATAAATATAACTAGAGACACTATCATTACATTATGTTATATGATTAACAACATTAACAGCAATAACATATAAATGTATAACGCGTTTTTATAGCATAAGTGTTTCTAGTCTATTTTTATATTTTCATTACATAAATCGCCAGGTGCCATTTTTTATCAGTAAATAAAAAGGGAAAATAAAAATTGAAAAGTTAACTTAAAATTATTTTTATTCATTTACAAATAGCACAACAGATGGCCCCAATGTTGCTGCAATGCTATTTGACTAATTAAAAGATTTTTTTTCAAAATCAGGAATAGGTATTAATTTTTTAAAAGAAAAATTTTTTTTTTTGATTCTGAAACAAATTGTAATAAATAAGACAAAAAATTACAGAAGATGGCACCCAGGATTAAAAATGATGTTCTGAATGATGGAAATATTCTCAAATCGATGATTATAATTATCATACTCGATGAAACAATATTGCCTGAGTTATCTCGCGAGTTTATAATATATTAATTGGTACAGTTTGTAGTTTCTATAACGGTGTATTTTTAAACTGTATATATTTATGTGATAAATCACATTTCACCATATTTTTCAGAATCCTATATAAACTGTTTAGGTATCGAATAGCCACGGACTATTCTAAATTGATGGGAAGAAATGTTTATAATTCAAAAATCTACTTTTTGGAAGAGACGACAATTTGTTTTTTTGCATCATGCTGCAGGAATTGACATTAAATTTTCTAAATATTTCAGTTCTTTTCTTATTCTGTTTTTTGCGATGACTAATTTTTAAAGATAGTGCATTAAATTAGAAGCATTTTTTTCATCATTGGAAGCAATAATATCCCAATAATACAGGACAACATATTTCAGCAACATTGCAAATATGTTGTGCCATTTTGGGACCAAAATATTCAATTCAAATATAGATTGCAAATAAATTGCCTTCTTAATTATATATATATATATATTATTTCTATACTTTAAAAATGAATCTGGTAATTAACCAAATCAAGAAATGAATCTATAATGACTAAAGTAGGTCAGTCGAGTGTTACATATGTGTAATCGGTCAACAATTTAATTTATATAAAGTAGTATTATATTTAACTCATAGAATGGCATATATGGTGTTTCCTTAAATTTTCTTGACATTGGACTTACAATTATTAACAATTTTATGCCATTTTTTATATACTATATACTTTTTTTAAGCGGCAATGAATAATGATTTTTTTCTTGAAAAATTATTATACAACACTAAAATATTTATTTTTAAACATTTATCATATTAAGAGATATTATTAATTGAAAACACTGGAAGAAAAAAATTCTCTATCAAACAAATATGTTAAAAGGGATTTAAAATTTTTTTTTCGAAAGTGCACTTTAGACAAGGTTCAATAAATCAATGGGAAATTATTTACGATCTTATACTTGTATATTACCATCAGTAATTATCAGACCAACCGATTTTTTTATTACTTGGAAAACAATCATAGCAACGGTTACCATGGTAACCGTTAGCATAGTAACGGTTACCATGGTAACCGTTAGCATAGTAACGGTTTCTATATCAACCGTTAGCATAGCTACTGTTACCTTAGCAACGGTATTTTTATTTCTAATAAAGTTATAAATATTCCATTATCAATTAATATTCATCTAAAAGAAAAAATTTTCGAGTCATTCAAATTTATTTTCTAAAGAATTTTCTTTTCTTTTGAAAAAAAGAATTTTAACACACGGCACGTCAATAATTGTTTTTTTCATTAATCGAATAGGTCGATAATACACATAATTACATTTCGCCGTTTTAAAATCTAAAGACAGATAATTTAGTATTTGACAAAACAAAAAGTATCAGTTTTCAGTTTTGTTTAATAA
The DNA here is from genome assembly GCA_001855655.1 of Leptopilina clavipes. Lineage (NCBI taxonomy): Eukaryota > Metazoa > Arthropoda > Insecta > Hymenoptera > Figitidae > Leptopilina > Leptopilina clavipes. The sequence continues at coordinate 10,455 of JUFY01000063.1, forward strand.
ATTTGTCGATATATATTTTTATATATATATATATGTATATACTTAATGTATGTATATAATTTTTGTTTTACCTTTTGTATATCGCGAGCCTACGATTGCTTTGAGATCAATTAATATCACAACGCGTCGTGTCTACTTTACAATCATGCTAATTATACAATTATTACATCAATCGGTGGTTGGACGAAGAAACACGATCGCGGCATATTATACCAAACGATCTCTAGATAAGAAATTTGTACAAAATTATACAAACTGGCTTTTATTTTTCTTAATTCCTAAAAGAAATTTTTTTAAATCTTTTTTTATTTTTCAGAAAAAATTTTACGTGATCATGATTTTTTGTTTTTTTTAGCAATCAGAAAAATTGCAGTAAATATTTTAATGATTCATTTCATTAATTTCAATTAATGATTCAATTTGATTTGTCAATTAAATTACTGGAATTTTTATTTTCATTTCTAATTTTTTTTTTATCATAAAAAAAGATGTAAATGTAAAATAAGAATTGTAGTAACTTATTAATAAATCAATCGAATTTGTCTAATTAGGACATTAATGAAAGTGAAACACGCTTATGATTATGAGAGAGAAAGAGAGAGAGAGAAAGAAATTACAAACGAATTAGCGCAGTTGTATATATTAAGAAGTAGAATTAGATTACGCAGAATATTTTATCCTATTTTTCGTTACCATATTTCTAAGATATTCTTACAAGATTAGAAATAACAAGGAAAATGTTACCATCAAGTTAACCGGGTAACACTTTTGATTGTCTTCTCAAAGAGGTCACAATTCGACAGATGGATAAATTAATTGTTCGATAATTGAACAATTTTCCTTACTTCCGGTTTCTAAAGCAAATGCTGAAATTCGTATAGTTGTCAAGCAAAAATTTCAAACAATATACATATACATATATATATAATTTACCATCACCGATATTATCAATCAATTTTAATAATTATTAACATCCGTTTAATAAGATACCCTCTGTAAATAATTCTAAAAATCTAATTGTAAGTCCGAGATTCATTTCACAAATATTTTTCAGTCGGATTACTAAAAGAAAATAAAACAAAAAACGGATAATTACAATGCATTGAATTCAAACAATGTCTATATAACTTTGAAAATAAATTCTTTTGCCCGCCTGCATTTTATTACTAGGCCAATGAGATTCACAGAAAAATATTTTACAATGAAGAGTGCGATGATTTTTTTTTCCTATGACGAATCGACTTAAAACGCGAATATCGATCGATTAATAACGCCTTATGTATATAACAACAATGTCAATATATATATATAGTTATATGGCTAAAAAAGATTACACTTATTTAGAATCACATGCCCCATTTTAATAAAGGACAGTCCATTCGTTTTTTTTTTATTTTTTGTCTCGACAAAAACAGTTTGTATTCTTTCATATAACAATACCATAGAAAATCATTTCAAAAATCTTTGCTTCCTTTTTATTTTGCTTTACTCGAATATAGAAATTTAATTTAATACTGCAAAGAAAATCAAATAGAATGTCCGTTCAATAAATATCCAATAAGTTTTGATTTTATTTAATCATAGAACGTCCAACGCCCTTGTATATGATTTCCTCCGAAATCACATAAGGTATACAAGTATTTAAAAATCGAGCTTTTAAATTTACACGCCAGGGTTGAAGTTGAAACCTTTTCGGCCTTTTTCGGAATTCCCCTATTTTCTACTTGAACTCAAATTTTTTCTCTCCGTGTAATATTTATTATCTAAAGACGTTTTACCTAAATTAAATCAACTAAATGCCTTAGGATATTGAAAATAAAAATTTTTTATTAACTGATGTAAATTATAATTTTGTAAATAAAATATTCTAAATATCAACTTTCAAATCGAGTAACTCTAATTATTCTTTAACGGAGAAACGTTTTGCCGGTAAGACCGGTACTTGGACGTTCTATCATTAAGAAGAGTTAGGAATGTTGAACGGAAACGTATTTCACGTTTACCATATCGAAAACAGCAAAACAATAAACTTAATATTAAAATCTTTTTAGAAAGAAAATATTAAAAATAAAAAGTTAAAATATTAGAGGCAATTTAAAATTATTCTAATTTAATTGAAATTAAAAAAAAAAAAAGTAAAATTCAATGTTCATCTGACCATTGACGAATTCTGAAGCACGACCAGCTCCGCCATACGAGTGAATCTTCATGACGAATATCCTCGCAGGTAATTCAAATAATTCTTCTTCATATTTTACTCTGCAATTCAATTCTGACAACGCTCACAGTTTCACTGCTTGTTGCTTCTTGTTTGTTTGCATGTTTACACATGTTTATTACTTTGGAAATAATATTCAGATCAACAATCGATTCATTTAGCGATATACGTTTTTCCGATCAGTGATTTCGAATCACTGCTTTGACCCAATAATGATAAGAACATTTCTTCACTTTCATATTCGCTACATCGATTATTGTACTCCGTTTGTAAAGCTCCCTTGACCTGTAAAATTACATAAAAATAGGTAAATTGCATTATTACATTCTCATATTTTTTTTTTTAAATATTTTTTCATTAAAAAAGAAGCGATGAATTGTAGACAAAAGAAAAATTGTAACCTTAGCTTTCTCCTCCTCTAGTTTCTGTCGAACCTCCTCATGTTGCCTTTCGAGTTCAGATCTCTTCTTTTCATAAATTGTTGTCAGTCTTGTACATTCATTTACACCCTTTTCCACTGTCGATTTCGCAACCTCACGTTTCATACGATCTAATTCGGCTTTATCTTTATGATTTTTCGCTAAATTCTTAACCTGATATATAAAAAATCACAATTATTTTTTTTTTATTCAAAATGATGTCATTAGTGACGTTAAAGAAGAAATATGATTATAATACTAACTTCTTCGTGTCTCTTTGATTGAAGTTTCCTCATGACGTCGGCAGTTTCACGATCCAACATATTTTTCAGTGTCTTCAATTGATTCGATTGTGACGATTTCATAACTTTTTCTAGAATTGAAAACACATTTTCGTGATACTTTTCCTGTAATTCACGCTCCTGTAGAATGTGCTCTTTGCAAACAGCTAAAAATCTCTCGCTTTGACTTCTCGGGAGTCCTTTTGGTAATGCTTCAACAGTGTCGCGTGCATCTTCTGGACATTCGGATGTTTCCGTGAGTGCTGTACTACTTGGACCAACCTCAGTAGAGATACTGCGAAACATATAACTGAGAATGAGAAAAAATATTACAGTTTAAATTCACTTTATCACAAAAGCAAAAATACTAAAAGCAATCATTTCCTTCAGATAAATTTCGTGACAAACACATTCTGAATTACTTACCTCACTTACGAAAGATTTAATTGCTTAAGTAATACTTGAACAAATGATAAATATATAAACCATAAATAATGAAATACAACAAATAAATTCCATTACTCACATGTTATTGCTTGACAAACGTTTAATAAACTTGTGGCTAATGTAAAACTTTGTCCTGTGTTTCTCTCCGTCAATAGAACCCTTCTGCGACTGTATTCTCATTTTCTCCTAAAATATTACCAACATTTCGTAATTAATTTTACATCGATGAATAAAATAGTTCGGTAAAGTTTAATTAAGGGAGGTAATTTCTCTTCTTTAGTGGCTTTAATTAAATACCTTCTCGTGTTTCTTCTTTAAAGACTCCAACTTTTTATCGAGTTCGGATTTCTTCTCTTTCACGAGTTTGTTTTCCATCAATTTTTCAAGAGATTCTGCTCCAATTTCTTCATTCACTGAAGAAAATAATCAATATAATTTGGATTAAATTAATGTAGAGGAAATTTAAGAAGAAGTACTCACTACTGCTGGCATTAATAGGACTCTTACTGGCTGAAGAATCAACAACGGAAGAGCTGGTTACGGAAAAAACGACACTATCGTCTACTTCCTGTGATTCAGCAGAAGTTATTGCACTAATCGAAGGCCTTGGATGTGCAGCTCCCAATGTTTGCAGTAGGTTTGCCGGCATTTCTCCAATGGATTGCATTCTCTTCGGTTTGACTCCCTCCTCCTGAAATTAATTTAATTTCTCAAAAATTCTATTAATTTGCATAAATTCTATTTCTCGCCTATTTTTGAACTTACAGGTTTAGAGGAACTCGGTCCACCCACGGATTTATCTTTTTCCTACAAAATGTTAGTACTTAAGAAAGTAAATTGGTTATGTACCGAAGAGATTTTCAAGAATAGGAGGCATACGAATCAGGTAAGGATGGTGGATTTGGGTAAAAGAGAAAACCAAAATATACCGACCTCCTCTTCGCCTTCGATAGGTTCCTCCATGTCGTCTATTAAAACTTCTAGTTGCTTTTCTCGTTTCTCTAGTTCGCTTTGGTATTTGATGGGATTAGCTAGAGCTTCGGCAAAATCACTAAGACCATCGGGTACATAATCCTTGACAATGACGTGCAGGAATAAACTCGCTAGAGGAAGAGGTTGTCCGCATTCATTTCTAAGTGCCACGTGACGATAACCTGGACAAAGACCAACGACAGGCAACACCCGATGACCTATCATTTTTCCCGACTCCTCATACGCAGCTATTCGAATAGACGCAAGTTCAGGGAGAACCACCTGAATAGGAAATTATCATCAATTTCCATTTTTCTATTAAAAAAAAAAAAATTATTTCAAATGCTCCTTTTCTACCTTCTTAAAAACGAAAGGTTCTTCATCATAGATCGGATTGATTCCATTATTCTGCACAATTTTCGTTCTGAACTTTTTCCTAACTGTGTCAGCTGGCAAGCCGTACATATCAACCTCCACATAAGTCCCAACTCGTTTGTCGCTCAAAAATTGGGCAGATATCACGTGAATGTGAACAGTACCGGCTATAATCCCATCCACTGTAGATTCAGCAAAAGGATCCAATCTTCTGTCCTTCCGTCTCATGAACTCCGGTTTCAGTAGGTAACCACATCGCTGATTGTACTCGAAAATCCCCAGATTGAGTTGCATCGCGAGGTCTAATATATGAATCAATTAATAAAGTAAGAAATCAATTAGCCATCACCAGAATAAATAGAAACATAAATTACCCTCCAAAAAAAGCTGAAAACATCAAAAGTAAAGGATCAAAGAGTTTTTATATTAATTGGAAAAGGGGATGAAACAATTGTTGATGAAACAATTGAAGATGATGGTGTTTTTTCAAATCAGAATAATCAGCAAAAATGATTTGATAAATGGTTTTCTTTTTTTTCTTAAACTCACCAAGTGTCTGGTAGTTGAGTGCGACCAGCTGACAGCCAGCATTCCAGAACACCTGCGGCATGAAGTTGCTGGAGTCGAATCTCGTGCCCGCCGGATAAACTCGCGAGAGCTGATGTTTATTGTAGTTGACAAACTCGAGAGGCCTTTCCTTCAACAATGTCGTTGCTTGCTTCTCATCGAACGAAGACATTTCGTACATTCGATTTTTCTCTGCCAATTGAGATTGAGCAAGCCAAGTGATAACAGGGGTCAATCGACTGACGTAAATAGTAGCAAACTGTTTATACACATTGGAAATTGTTGGTTGGGGAAACAAATCATCGAACATAAAATGATCCAAAATAATAAATAAGAAACGACAAGTCATTGTATGTAAATTACTCACTTTCGGCTGATTCGAAGCTATTAAAGTGCACCGGCTGGACATAATTAACGAGGGCGGAAATCTCAGCGCCAGCTTCCGTCTCCTTAGCAGAGGCCACAGCTTTTTCTGGTACAGCAACTTTATCACCTTCCACGTTGCTCTCCTCCTCCTCTGAACTCGATTCGTCCTCGTCATCTAAAAATACGGAATTTATTTTTTCAATTAGGGTAATTCAATTTTTCCTTTAAATTCCCAATTTTCAAGGGATATAAACCTTCTTCTTCTTGCGTACTGTCCTTGCTGCCCTGTCTGTGCTGGAGCATCGGTGCATGTTGAATTTCTCCGTTATCTATTTGATGCTCACTGTTGCTACTAACGACAATGCCATCAACAACCTCGTTCTGCGGAATAATATCAGGAGGAGGACCATTCTCTCCTTCCGCTGCTTGATTCACGACACTATTATCATCCACTTCCTGAATTCCTTCTTCAATCCCTGGAGTTTGAATCTGCTGCTTTTTATGATGCTTCTTATGATGATGATGGTGATGATGCTTCTTTTTATTCTTGATGATAATTTTTCTTCTAAGTAATGCGGGTGGTGGAAGTTCTTGGCCCGGTATCAGCTAGAATTGAAAAAATGGATCGAATAAGTCACTTTTCTAGCCTAAGAATAACTTATAAACACTGAAGAAATAAATATTTTCAATTTCAAAATAAAAAGTATAACGTATTACTATTGAAATTCTTCCATTCTAGTAACGATAAATTAAAATTATTACGCTATGAGATTCAAG